>VTPC01002833.1:0-15030 GCA_011009095.1 Ignelater luminosus | reverse complement strand
TGCTTTGCAATCGATCAATTTTAATTACCTAAAACATGCGTACAATGGCCAAATGAATTGAAAAATATAATTCTAAAGTTCTCTTTCGAACATAAACCGAGAAACTATTAACAAAATTGTTAATAGTCGGCAATATCACAATTACACACAGTAAACATAATTAAAGTATTGTTTCGTACAAAATTTTGCTGCCTTTTTGCTGAACTTTGTGTGCGCTTTTGTAATATGTACACTGCGGAGAATCAGACTTATTTAAATTTTATAGTTTTAAATTTAAGTTAGAGCTAGAGGTATACAATTAGGTAGTCATCATTAAAATAATACGCCAACAACCAAGATTCCTTTAAACCAGTTGCTTGCGTGTCGTCCTGTAGAATTGGGGAATTACTATTTGTTAATAATGACTGATTTAACAGCTATTGGGAATATTACAGAATATTACATATATCGTATAGGATTTCCCTGAATATAAAATAGTTTTCATTTTATGTTGATAATATTTGATCTTCTGAACATAAGTAATTTGTTAGATTCTCTATACGTAAACAACTTTTGTGAATAATAAAAAGCAGATATTCATATATTATATAACAATTGCGTTAACGTTCCTTCTAGTTGAAACTTTCCGACACATTTCGAATAGCATTTGTTTTTCTCTATTCTAAATTGAACATTTCCTTAAGTTTAAATAAAGTTCTATAAAAGAATAGTCGCTTCACAGTATGTAATAACAACACAATGTTACATTTGAATATTGCACGTATGTATGTAGCTATGGCATGCCAATATTTAGCAAAATTATATTTTATTCGAAAACAACGCATCCTTGCGCATTTTGTTAAATTGAGTGTAAATCTTGAAAGTAACAGAACTATCTATTTTCTCAGTTGTATAACAAATGTCTGTTTGCCTTATCAATCTTCAGGAACTTCTAAATGGATCTAAATGGCATCCTGTATCTCGGAAACATTGCAATTTAAGGCATAAATCTATCGAAATTAGAATCTGCATTTCAAAACACCCTGTATAATTTTAAGTTGCATGTGGTAAATCTACAGTTATTTATGGGTTACTATCAGTAATAATTATAGTTTATAGTTCCCGTGCAAACTAATCTCTACAAATCTCATGAGATGTTTATCTTCTAGACACTTTTAAACAATAATAATTAATTAAGATAAACCAGCAGTACATGCATTCTATTAATCCCAGAAGATTTACTAAATTCGTACTTTAGATAATCACTTATTTTTATAGGGATTATTTATGCACGTTTCACATAGATTTCTAATCAGTACGTGCACACCGTTGAAATACGTGAGCATATTATGACGTTTTTAAGTTCTGATTAGCAGTTCCAATTCTTGTATTGGTTAGAATGCGTCTGTAACACATCGTTCAAAAAGTCCCGAGACTAACAACGAAAACAACATTTTTTTTTCAAAAATCATTTTTATTCATCAATATAATCTCCTTTTAGAGTGATACAATCTTTCCAACGCCTTTCCAACATTTCTATACCATGTTTATAGAAGGATTTATCCTTTGCTTCAAAATAGGCTTCAGTTTCGGCAATGACCTCCTCATTCGAGCCAAATTTTTTTCCCTGGAGCATTTCTTTGAGATCAGCAAAGAGCCAGTAGTCGCTGGGGGCTAAATCTGGCGAATACGGGAGGTGGGGAAGCAAATCAAAGCCCAACTCGTAGATTTTTGCCATTGTTTTCATGGGCTTGTGGCATGGTGCATTGTCTTGCTGAAAAAGGATTTTTTTCTTCTTCATGTGCGGTCGTTTTGCTGCGATCTCCTCCTTCAAACGTACCAACAAGTCAATATAATAATCACTGTTGATCGATTTACCTTTTTCCAGGTAGTCAATGAAAATGACGCCATGTGTATCCCGAAAAACAGACGCCATGACTTTGCCAGCAGATTGCTGCGTTTTTGGACGCTTTGGGCGGCTTTCGCCAGCCATGCGCCACTCAGATGATTGCCGATTCGACTCTGGAGTGAAATGATGTATCCATGTTTCATCCATGGTCACGTATCGACGCAGGAAATCCTTTTTATTGCGAGTAAATAGCGATAAACAGCTCTCTGAATCGTCGATTCGTTGCTGTTTTTGTTCCATTGAAAGCAATCGCGGCACCCACTTGGAAAAAACCTTTTTCATGCTCAATTTTTCATGAAGGATTGTAAATACGCTTCCAGATGATATCTGTGTCATTTCTGCAATCTCACGGACCTTTACTTTGCGATTTTTCATTACGATTTTGAATACTTCACTCACATTTTCCAGTGTAACGGCTTCCAAAGGCCTACCCGAACGTTCCGCATCGTTTGTGTCCGTACGACCACGTTTAAACTCAGCATACCAACGACAAATCGTTGATTTGGATGGAGAGGAGTCCGGGTAACGTTTCTCAAGCCATTGCTGGGCTTCTACGGTGTTTTTACCCATTAAAAAACAATGTTTTATCAACACGCGAAACTCGCTTTGTTCCATTTTTCAAACAAATTACAAAGTGACTTTACTCTAACCTCGATAACTCTGCTGTTTGTGGTCCAATCGACGTGAAATTTTTACACGTTTCATGTGAAGGTTCGCACTCTAGGGAAACGTGGCTAGTTTGGTACTACTAGCACCATCTCTGGGTTAGTCTCGGGACTTATTGAACGATGTGTTACGATTTTGCAAATTCAAAAACCATCCCGAGTTAAAGTAGGTACACTATTTATACAGGATGTCCTGGATTTGAACAAAAGTATTGATACAGCAGATTCCTGAGCTAACTAAGTCTTAAAGTGCAGTGTTTCTGAGATATGGAGTAGGTATTGAAGTCTTGTTTGAAAATTGTTTTTCTAATATCTCTATTGGGAATAACATGAAATATTAAAATGGGATTTTCCAAAGTTCTACAATAACAAAATGTAATTAACGATTTCTTGTTTTTCCTAAAACAAAGTTCAACATTAAAATGAAATTTTTTACATGGCGTTTACTCTATTATAATGTAAACAGTTGCGGGCATACTTATGAATTCGTGAGCTAAGAATGCATGTACGCCGCTGTCGAAAAATATAATTACGAATTTTTTCAATGTAACTGTTTTAGTAGACATCCATTTCTTTTCTTCTGGAATTTTTTTATTAAGTTCCCAAATAAAAAACGCTTCAAATTTCCAATTCTCAAAAGAGTTACAATTACTTTAAAATTAGTGAATAGCAAAACAAAAAATAAATCAATAGTAAAACTTTTAAAATACCATATTGATTAATAATTATACAAAACTTCGAGTAGTCCCGGTATATTAGTACATTGCTACAATCTTTAAATGTTTACTCCATTTTTTATTTTATATCTCTTTGTAATTAGACGTAATTTAAATATTATATGATAAAATTGCAACATACGTCGAAGTTATCTTTAGTTTGAAATATTAATTTAAAAAAAGAAAATATAATTTCAAAGCTTTCTGAAAAAACAAATGCACTCTTATCACCATGTAAAGGATGTATTGCAAAATATTAACAGATGTATATATTTCTTTATCCTCATGTTATCATTATCATCAATATGTGGTTGTTTATCGAAAATAAAATTTTTTCCTCCAAAATGAAGGTTTCGGAAGCAACGTCGCATTAATTTTTAAACACATGAAGATATGTTTAAAAAATATTTTGATCTATTTTGCTAGACTTAGATAAGAATTGGGAAATCTAAACCGATAAAAAACTTACGATTAGTTTCATCAATAAATAAATATAGTCGATTCATCTTGTGGATGATGAAACTTCAAGTTAATAATGTACAGAGTGATTCGCATTGCATTACATTCGTACACGCTTACGTACATCTTCATAACAAACATGAAGGGATTTAGAGATCTCGCTAATAATAATTATTAACAGTTGTACCAGAACTTTATTGTTTAACTGTACATACCTTTTCAATGTATTGACTAATCGTTTGTAAAATAATGTGCTTTGGTGTACGAGGGTTGCTATTTATATTTCTGGCCTTGGCAACACTGACTGTTTCCAGGCGTCAGCTGACATTTCCGATGTAAACTTTACATTGTTGAACATAACCTCAACCACAACATTTTGTCATTTGAGTGCAATTAGTGTTGTTTGCAGTTAATTGAAAAGTGCATTCCCTAGTAAAAAATGGAATTGACCCGTGAACACTTTCGTGCAATTATTTTTCATAACTTTCAACGTGGAATATCACGACAAGAGTGCATCAATGAACTTAATACATTATATAGCGATGAAGCTCCCATCCTACAGCACTGTCTAAAACTGGTATAATGAATTCAAACGTGGCCGATGTTCACTCCAGGACGAAATCCGTGAAGGCCGTCCAAAATCTGTCGTTGTGCCTGAAAACATCGATGCTGTGCGTGAACTGATTAAACAAGATCGTCATGTGACATACCGCGAGATTGAGACATCTTTGGGCATTAGTATGACTAGCATCAACAAGATATTACATGATCATTTGACCGTAAAAAAATTTGTTCCCGTTGGATCCCGCATAACCTGACCAATGCTTAAAAGAAGGCTCGCGTCGACTGGTGCATTGAAATGTTAAAAAAATTTGCGAAAGGTGCATCAAAGGCTGTGTATAACATCTGCACAGGTGACGAATCATTTATCTACGCATATGACCCCGAAACAAAACAGCAATCAACTGTGTGGGTCTTTCAAGACGAGCCAAATCCAACAAAAGTTGTTTGCGGAAGAAGCACATCGAAGCAAATGGTTGCCTGTTTCTTTGGCATTACCGGTCATGTGGCAACAGTGGCGTTAGAGCAACGTAAGACGGTCAACTCTGAATGGTACACAACCATTTGTTTGCCAGAAGTCATTGGAGAAATTCGGAAAACTTCAAAGAAGAGGCGAATCATTCTTCATCATGACAATGCAAGCTCTCACACCGCTGCTCAAACAATTGAATATTTAACCAGCCAGAAGGTCGAGTTGATGGGCCATCCACCAAACAGCCCTGATTTGGCACCCAATGACTTCTTTTTATTCCCGTACATCAAAAACAAACTGGGTGGTCAACGATTTTCAACACCAGAAGAAGCCGTTTTTGTTTCAGAACGCATATTTTGGAGCTGCCTCAAACAGAGTGGAAAAAGTGCTTCGAAAATTGGTTCAAACGCATGGAAAAGTGTATCAATCTTAATGGAGAATATTTTGAAAAACAATAAAACTAGTTTCGATCATAAATACTTGTTAGGCCAGAAATATAAATAGCAACCCTCGTATAGTAATATATTGATTACGTAAGGCGACAGCAAATAGTATAATTTCCGGTTATCAACACCAGCAGCGGTATCATCAATATCAAGATTACCGGTAGATATTTGTAAACTTTATTATTTTATGTTCCAATTATCATCTGATAAGAATCCAATAATTCTTGGACTTAAGTAAAAACAAGAGCTTTCAATTTATTTAATCAGTTTGTTTGATAATTTCTGATAAAACGGATATATAGAATCTTTTACTGAAAGGTATTAATTGATAAAACGAACAAGATGGGAAAAATTTATCTTTCTAAAAAAGATTTATTTTTTTTTAATTTTACCTCTGGATGGCATTGTAGCACATTGTAGTAACAAATAAGTTTCCTATCTGTTGTTGCGATTTTAACCTATCGGATATGAGCTAGATCTTAACTATTTTTCTAACTTTGATATCTACTTGTTATTTTTGAATTTTGACTTGAAAATGCAGTTATTACGTTGGTTAAGTGTTAAATGTCATCTAACATATGCACAAGAATTTTATTCTAATTCTACAGCATTGTAACGAAACTTGATGTTGGTAAGATCGGGAGTTTTTATTATCAGCTGCAATATAGTAAATCGGAACAGAGTAGTTAGATCCCGAATCCAAAATTCTAATATATGTACGTCACTTACAGTTTTGGTTACCGCTTAGAAGAACATTTTAGATAATTCAGGGTTTCTGCAGAGTTATGTGTAAAATCTTTCCATACGACTACCGCTAATGTTCTTAGCTTCTTATCATTTTTATTTTTAAGAAAGTGAAAATTAAGGTCACTAGCAGATTAATCTGGACAAAGAGAAGCCATCAGTCTTTCTTGCTTTTTCATTAATTTTATTGCTCATACAAAACTACATATATCCTCAAAACTGATCATCTGATGTACAGGTAGTACTTGCTGTAAAAGATGTAACTTGAGCAACAGCTTAGGTTACTGCCTTATTCTCGCTACAAGCAATGATGAGGAACTGCTTTAGTATAGTTTCTTGCTTATGTTTCGAGTTTTATGACACTACCTGACTTATAAAAAAACATGACAGCTCGACTCTTAACGCACAAGCACTCTTTCTCCGTTCTTGGTCGCATATCATTTGACAAGATAAAGTCACTAGGCCTACAATATATACGAGGGTCGTTTGAAAAGTCCGTGCAAAAATAAAAACTACTTAATTGTTTGGGGTAAATTTTTCAACACAGTCTCCTTTTAGGCTTATACACTTCGTCCAACGCTGCTCTAGTTTGTTGATCCCTTCTGAATAATAGGATTTGTCCAAGTCTGAAAAATAGCCATTCGTTTCTGCAATCACCTCCTCGTTTGAATAAAATCTTTTTCCCGCCAGATATTTCTTCAAATTGGGGAACAAATAGTAGTCCGAGGGAGCCAAGTCTGGAGAATAGGGGGGATGTGAAACGAGTTGGAACCCTATTTCCATTAATTTTGCGACCACAACTGCTGAGGCGTGAGCTGGTGCGTTGTCGTGATGGAAAAGGACTTTTCTTGTGAGCCAATCGTGGGCGTTTTTCTTGCAGCTCGGTTTTTAAACGGTCCAATAACGATGAATAATATGCACCTGTAATAGTTTTACCCTTTTCCAGATAGTCGATGAGGATTATTCCTTGCGAATCCCAAAAGACAGTCGCCATAATCTTTCCGGCCGAAGGAACGGTCTTCGCCTTTTTTGGCGCAGATTCCCCCTTGGTAACCTATTGTTTAGATTTTTCTTTGGTCTCAGGAGTGTAGTGATGTATCCATGTTTCATCCACAGTGACGAAACGACGTTTAAAGTCCTGCCGATTCTTCTGGAACAGCTGCAAACCGTCCTTGCAACACTTCACACGATTTTGTTTTTGGTCAAGCGTGAGCAATCGCGGCACCCATCTTGCGGATAGCTTTGTCATGTCCAAATGTTGATGCAAAATATTATGTACCCGTTCATTCGAGATGCCTACAGCACTAGCAATCTCACGCACCTTCACTCTTCTGTCATCCATCACCATATCATGGATTTTATCAATGATTTCTGGAGTAGTAACCTCAACAGGGCGTCCAGAACGTTCAGCGTCACTTGTGCCCATATGGCCACTCCGAAAATTTTGAAACCACTTATAAACTGTTCTAATCGAAGGTGCAGAGTCACCATAATGTTTATCAAGCTTCTCTTTAGTCTCCTGAGGCGTTTTGCCTTTCATAAAGTAATGTTTAATCAACACACGAAATTCTTTTCTGTCCATTTTTTTGAAAATCACTCGACTTCCTCGATTCAAACGAATGCCAAACACAAAGAAATAGACCGATCTGGCTGAAACTTGGTGTGTGTTCTTCCAAGAGATACTACTAACTAAACATAACCTCGATATGCGCCAGTAGTGCCATCTCTCTGACTTTGCACGGACTTTTCAAACGACCCTCGTATTGTGTAGATTTTTTCCCCGTCTGCGTCATTATTTAGTTTTAGATCATCGCATGGTCTTTACGTTTTTCGAATCTGAGAGCCTTGTATTTTCTTTTAAAATAGATTTTCTCCCAAATGCTACAAGGTATTGAACAGCCAAGAATGTGATATCTTGAGTAGGATAGCGAATACACTTGGCCTTCCAGTAAGAAGGACCCATCACGAATCTATTGACTCTACCAATTATCTAGACAATCTGATTTCACTGATATAAAGTATATAGTAAGGAAATCGGTAAGAAAGTCATAGAATGCTCACCTGAGCAAAGCAATTTGTTAACAGATCATTATCAATAATTTTAAAAACTTGAACATTTTTGAGGACTTGCAGTTTATGTTTTTTGGGTAGCTATAGTTATAGATATTTTAGTAAAAATCTGATTTACGTAGACGACTAAAAAGTCAGTTTCAAAATTTCTGCTGATCGTTTCTAAATTCGTAGTCGGAATATGCTCTGCAGGAACACCATGAGCTATTTAGTTAGTCAATATTGGCATATCCATTAAAAGGAACTGCATTTTCGTTCTTTAGATTCAGAAAGAAAAAGATCACGTTACAGCAAAAGAGAAAAATATAATTTTGCCAAAGGATTTATGACAACGAATGTCGATCTCAAGATGTAGTCTCTGCAAATTACATAATATATCCATAGCTTTTTAAAGATGTCTTAGTAAGTCCTGCATGTTTTCTTTTTGTTTTAACAGAAAGCTTCTTTCTCGGCCAGTAATTAATAAATATATTGAAAAATTGTTTAATTCATTTTAAACAAAAGTTTTAAACGACAAATTGCTCAAGCACGGCACTTTCGGTTAATACCAGTTATACAGCTTTTTCCATGGAACATCATGGCTGAAGTTGATTGTTGCATAATCTTGTGCTAAACAACACAAAGTTCACTGGTATATAGTCTGACAAAATTACTTTTTATTTCTTTTAATTCCGTTTTTGCAGGTCAATATGAACAGATCTACATGATAAACTTGAAACAATGCAGAGCTTTTTCTTTATAAAATAGTTAATTTTAATTCTAAAAATTTTCTCAATACATTCAATAATCCATTCTTCAAGGAGATCCTTTTGTACTGGAGTTTGAAACTGGAAATCTCACCAAGTTTGCTGGAATTGGTATAAAATCTTGCATCACAATATTACGTAAATGAAAATAATACAGCAGAGGCACGCAAATGAGAAATGAGACACATTGTACAATAACTAATAGCCTTTATATTATATTGTATTATTCGAGTATTCCAAGTAGCAATATAGCAATAAGGAGCAATATGATGAATACTGACGAATTTCAGACGGTTTTCGAATAAAATTTTATTTAAGTTATTCTGTTTATAGGGAACTGCCTGTTTATGATTCCCAGAAGCAATATATTTTTTTCCATCTAATAATACTTTCACAATTCTTCGTATTTTAAACTGGTGTTTAGATATTTGATATCAAAATATATTTTGTATAAATAAAAGTCTTGATTATATTATATACCCAGTATTTTATTAATCAAACGTGAATAAATGGTATAAGTACAGATGCTTATTGTTAATACTTCCTGTATTCGCAGAAGTGTGATACAAATTCCATTAAATACTAGATAAGCACATTGCAGACATAAATATGGGGTGAATCATTAAAAATGTGCGTAAACTAGAATGACTGTACAAAAAACCAAACCAAATATATTTTTGTGAATACTTGTTCTGTTTATGAAGTTTTATAATATGTATTTAAGTGTTTAGTGATAGTGTGCTTAAATAGAAGAACCATTTCTGCAAAAACAAATTCATGGAGCTTGTGCGCTTGCGCAATCATGAATGAACTGTGTAGAATCTTTTCTAGTTACATTTTGCATTCATACAGTTAGTTGCAAGTTGTTGTGTCACAACCCAATCAATTATTCTATTCAAGATGCGTTCAGATTCCCATGAGAAGAAGCTTAAGTTGCCTTGAGGTATTTTATGCTGCAGTTTATTAGACATTAGGATTTTGAGTTTACAAGTGCACAATTTCCTTTTTATAAACACCTCCTGTTTTTTTCCAACTTAATCTAACTGGAATAATAGGCCATAGTAATTTCTCCGGTGTTTTAGAAATATCAATTTAAACGTAATTCGTAGTTTTAAATCATTTTCGTAAAAAGGTAACCCACAATTTTGCCCAATAAAAAGAAATAAACAGACCTTTTCACAATAATAATAATTATGTATAATTTTGATTTAACTGCTTAGTCAAGCATATTATTTGATAGGAATACTATGTCAGAATACTCATTGTGTACACGTGTAATATCTGTTCTAAACGAGCACGGAGTTGTTATTTATTAATTCACGTTATTAGATATTTACAATAAATTCTGAAAAAAGTCATGGATAGCGGTCAACAGAAAAATTCCTTAAATGAGCACAAAAGAAATCAGGAAGACTAATTTTATAATGACTTGGATAAGGTATTTGGAAAAAATAGCACAACATTGCACAGTGTCAATACGGGAGATGTTAGTGCGTCAATAGGAAAAAGAACTAAAAAAATTAAAAAAGTAGCAGGAAAATGTACGTTACGTCAGTGAACAAAGAATAATGAGATTAGATTGGATAACACAACAAATAAATATGCCTTAGTCACACTAAGTTCAAACATAAGCATAAAGATAAAGAGACATGGTTAAACCAGGTACAAATAGGGGAAATGTATAAAGATATATGTAGGTAGATATAGGATTCTTAAGTAGTTGCGACACTTCAACAGAAAAATGTAACCAAAGCAATGAGAAGAATTTAAAAGAACTGAGCACAGAAGAGGAGAACAAAACAAAACAATAGTAAAGAAGTTAATAAAAAAAATAGAGAAATTAACAGACTTAGGATATAGAAAAAGAACCTTTACAAAAAATTTGTAGAAAGGAAAGAATAGGAGGAAAATATAAGTAAATGTAAAAATAATGAAGAAATCAACGGTTAAGAGCAGCGAGTGAAGTAGATTTTGAAAACTATAAGCAGGAAGAAAGAAAACAAAAAATATGTTTTATTGAAGAAAGTTTCATGAACAGTCAAAGTCGAAAGAATGAGTGAACATTGTGAAAACAACTGAAATAAGAGATGCATAAAGAAAAACGAAAAACATTAACAGAAAAACAAAGAATGTTTAAAAAGAATACTTAGATAAGTTACTAAATGAAAAATATGAATAGCAGCAAGAAAGTTATACAAGATGAGTTTTTTCCGATGTTTAGTATGGGGATCTCGGGAACTAGCCGAGGTAGAGAGAGATGATTAAATGGCGAAAGAATTGCAATTTTACAAGCTCAATTTAATGAGCTTTTTGTTGTTTGGCAAAAATGCATGGCTAACTAGATATCTCGCAAAAATAATTTTTTTGTTATTTTGTTTGGTACCTATAGCTCTGTTATTACTGACTTTAGAAAAAATGTGTAAAGGAAAAAGTTGTAGGTAATTAGGTGCTTAATAATTACTAAGTCATCTCAGGGTGCTGCCCAAGCAGTGCAGCGGCTTTAGACGCTATTCATCTCTCAAGCCTATGACAGAAAAGGTGATATGAGAGGGGGGGGGGGAGCAAGAATGCGTTTCTCTTCCGTATAACTGTCGAGGCAGATGTGGTTGAAAATTTAGAAATAGAAGAAGTGGCAAGGTAGATGAGACGGATTGGGAGGCTTCGCGATAAGATGGTGGGCGGAGAGTTGACGGGACTGTGAAGGTGGAGAATGATGTTGATAATAATTGAGATATTGGGGCGGTCGAGAGATATCGATGTGGGGCTGAGAGGTTTTTAGATCTGATTGTAGTGTGGGGTGATGGTGTGTGGTGATGATGTGTGATAAGTTGTATGTGAAAAGGTTCTTTTCAGAACCACTTAATAATACAGTCTAACCGAAGTTTTTATTTAAGCTGTAATTTTTGAGTTATGACACAAGTTTGTATTTTTTCTAATGGAAACCATAGTCAGCTATGACTTTATAAAAAAGGTCCCTTTTCAACGATTCTAACGATATACTACTTGACATAGTTATTTTTATAAATAAATAAATTATGGCCAGTAGGTAATTGTCGTTTGCATCTGTTAATTGTTTCCATAGCATACTATGTTAACAGCATTTTTAGTTTTTAGTTACACCTATGAGTGAAGTACCTATTTTTATCTAAATCTGCTTTGTTCACTTACCTTAAATACTTTATTTACTTCAATTACGTTGTTTTGGTACAACTTTATTTATATCCTAATATCTTTTATTGTTTCTTAATTTATCGTTTGTCATTCCCTGTTTATTAGTTTCTCAGAAATATTTTTATTTAAAATTGTAACTTCAGCGGAATAAACATTTCACACCAAAATAATTATGTTTATAATTTCGAAATTAAAAGAAAAATTTTAATAACTAACTTCAATTTTATTATTAAATGCGATGCGCGCGTCTATCAGTTGTTTCTATCGCCTACTACTTGAACAGTTTAAAAATGAAAAGAAAACCAAGGCCATAATTTAGTTATTTATAAAAATAACTATGTCAAGTGGTATATCGTTAGAATTGTTGAAAAGGGGCCTTTGTTATAAAGTCATGGCCGACTATGGTTTCCATTAGAAAAAATACAAGCTTGTGTTATAACTCAAAAAGTGTAGCTTAAATAAAAAATTCGGTTAGATTGTATTATTAAGCACATAATTGCCTACAACTTTTTCCTTTACACATTTTTTCTAAAGTCAATAATACCAGAGCTATAGGCACTGAACAAAATAACAAAAAAATTATTTTTGCGAGATATCTAGTTAGCCATGCATTTTTTTCTAAAAAACAAGAAACTCATTAAATTAAACTCGTGAAACTGCAATTCTTTCCCCATTTAATCGTCTCTTTATCTTCGCTAGTTTTCGGGATCCCCATACTAAACATCGGAAAAAACTCACCCTGTATATAAGAAAGTAATGATATAATATTAAAGCAACATATTTCGCAAAACCACGTTGAAAATTATTAATTTCAATACCACGGCAGTTAAATGATGCAATTCAAGCTCGAGGAGGACATACACACTACTAATAATTATCTGGAGGTCCATTATAAACAGCCATATTTATTGATTTTAATTAAGAAAATATCGTAGTTAGACTGTTTTTGTTACTTCTTAAATTAAATTAAATTCTGTATTAATTTGTCTTTTTTTTAATTAATTTGTACATTCTGTGTCAACTTTGAATGGTTCTTTAATCAAATAACAATCACTGGTTAAAATAATAATTGTTAATGTGGTTTTGCGAAATATTTGAGGGTGGCCGGTTTTTGCCGGTCAGTTTAGAATGGGTATTCCGAGTAATATATTAACAAATGTTACTTGTCTTATATAAACGATGATGAATAATTACAAATTAAAAGAGACAACAATCAGCAATGCTCTTCAATTAGAAAAAATTCTTAGAGGTTAGAGAATCCAAGATGGAGCAACAACAATAATGATAATTATAAATGATATGACTAATTATGTTTACAAATTATTTCAAAATCAATTATAATAGAATTTCCTTGCATTATTTTGTCTTCTGTTATCTCTTTTAAGATTTTCCTGATTTTATAAATTGGCTTAATTAGCATGAATAACAAGTAAGATCTTCGAAATACACATGGTTTGAGTTTATATTCTCTTAGATTGGCATTCCTCAAAAAACAAAACTGTATTTAATTAGAAAAGTTTTGCTCGACTCAATATTCAGTTTAATAATTTCTATTAATTTTTTTAATAATTGATTTAAACTTGTATCTATTTTCTTTAAACTTAAAATAATTAATCGAGCTTTGTTTAGTAACTTGTCCCGTGTGTTTGAATGAATCTAGTTCTGATATACATCTAAACTGAATCAGTATTTAGTTTGACTTAGTTACCATATGTATGTGGTGTAATTAGTAACAGTATTAGTACTTGCTCTATGATTCTATTTATATACAACAGAAGGTCGCCAAGTGGCTGCTACGGTGCAGCTCATATTTTGTTTTTTTTAAAATGATATCTATATTTTTTATTGTATCATTTGAAAAAGTACGTTTCTGTACGCACAATACTGTAAAAACTCAAATTTTGTTTATACCTTAGGAATGGGTAGTGCTATCAAGCTAGTACCGTATTTGTTGGTAGTGATAAGACTTTCGAACTAACCATGCACTACCAATCATCGTTTATGCCTTTATTTTATAAATATCCTACATCCCACGAATGGATCGAGATGGAACTTTCTTTAATTGAAGTGGTAGGAGGAAAGCTTTTAATATTTGGGCTTTTCTCAAACATTTTTTAATGGAAATCTGAGAGTTCTATAGTAGAAACATCTGCTTTCAAATTATGTAATAAAACAGTGATTTGCCATTAAAAATGTCGATGATGTCACATTGATGCCGCGTGAATTGGAAGGATCACAAATAAACAGTAATATAACAAACAAAAAAATTTAAGTTTGCTTATACTTACGTATTTTTGGAATATTTCTATATGTTGAGTTACAGAATATATTTCAACATAAGTTTCCACACTGGATATAAAAATTCTTTAAGGTTAGCTAAGCCTGTGGTAGACTAGACTTTATCAAGTAATAGTACAATTCTATTATGCCATAGCAACTTAAACTAAAAAGTCGATAACCCCTTTTAGTATAATTATTACGCTTCAGGAAAGAGCTTTTAATTTTTAGATATTAACCTTCAAATTCACGTCTTTCACTGACAAAGTATTCAGCTTATTATTCAGTATCATAATTACATAAATCATTAAAAATGAAAATCTAAATTTGAAAAATTGAACTTGTATTCATATTACATGCATTTAGACTTTTTCAGGAACCTTGAAGTGCTAGTTATTTTTGTTCGTAGTTTACATTTTACATAAACTGACTAAAATTGTCATATAAATTCATTATATCTATTATGTACAACTTGTTCGATTTTTATTAAATACCTATAGTCTAATTTGTTACTACCTACATACATTAATGTAATAACACCTGTCAAACACTAGACAAAAAGTTCTGGAAAGCATTATATTAAATTCAGCCGCACACATACTATTGATTTTCTTTGCTTTCCTCTCTCCAATTATTTTAGTTTTTTTTAAAATAATTTTAGTTGGAATGATGTTAATCATGAATATTTTCTGATCATTATTGTTTACCATTAGATTTACCTTTCTCACCTTGTACTTACATAGGGTTTTCATTTGAAAACTTCCCACTTTGAATAACTCTTTAATAAGTAAAATTATCAAAAATCGCCAAAACAC
>VTPC01002831.1:46270-73873 GCA_011009095.1 Ignelater luminosus | reverse complement strand
ATTTTGTACGCGCGGCGTTCACTTGTTCACTATATTTATATTTATAAAATAGCAATTTTTAATTTTTTAATCTCCGGTAAAGGTCAGACTTTAGAGGAGAAAATTTTAAGAGTATAAATTATTTTTTTCAAATTGGAAAATGAAATGTCTTTGTGGTGGTGCCATGGCTCCTTGGCTCCTTATAACGGGCCGCCACTGACTGTTGGTCCAGCCGATCTTTGAACACACGTCATCAAGCGTGTGTAGTAAATACGGGCAATTAATACATAATATGTATGTAATAATATGTAAGAGAATATAATACATATATTCTCCTTACTATACATAGTGGGATAATAAAGGATAGAAAACGAATGATATTTTTATTTATTTTAGTTCATACTGATACAATTTGTGACTTGTGTTCAAATATCGGCTGAATCAACTGTACATAAACATAAATCAACGGCAAGTGCTGCTTTTCGTGTCTTCGTTTATGCTTCATACTCCTCTCATCTTCGGACAAATATTACAATGTATGCAACCCAATATGCAGAACAATAATATGCTCAAATAATAGTATTAATAATGTACAGATGGCGCTTTATTGAAAAGGACTGTCAATTACAAATATTTTGACAACTGACGGCAATCAAATTTCCATCTTTTAAGTGACAGATAAGAATTGCAGATTAGTAACCACTCCTACAAAGATTTAAACGTCAGACTTCCAGGAAAATGTATAGAATAATTTAAAATATTCACCAGCATAATTAATTAGATGTACTTAGACGTGACAAATATTCTCAAGTAAATCAAAGAAGTGTTGAAATCAAGTTTTTCATTAAAAATGAATATTGGAAGAATCTTTCGAAAAAACCCTCACAGGGATGAAAATGGCCCATCTGTGATAGGACATCCAACTAATGTAACACAAATCGTTCATGTACGTAGAAATAAAGAGACAGGCCAATTGGAAGGTTTACCACTAGCATGGCAACGTCAAATTGGAAATTTATTTACGCAAGCAGAACGGAATAATAACCCAGATGCACTAATACATGCTATAAAGTATTATAACTATTCTATGAAAAAGAAAGAACCTGAACATTTTAAACCATTTGTTACTGAACAAGATATCGATGAAGAATCAGAAGCGATTGATTTGTACATGAATAGTGATGATGCACATCAAAGTAGAGAATGTCTGACTACAAGTAACGTGAAGATATTACAACCAACACTTCCAGAATTATCAAATCGGTAAGTATAGTGGCCTTTATAAACCTTTTTATAAAAAATTATAAAAACTACTTTTTCTTATAAAACAGGACAAGGTAAAAAGACTTTTTTCAGGATAAAAGAAATGCTCTGCTTATTGTTATTTTTGTGATGTTAACTGAGTAATTTGAATAATTTGCTTATGTTGATTGTTGAATTAATAGCAAAGCCAGCAATATTAATATAAAAATGTGCAAGAATTACTAATGAACCTTGTCACCTGTTTGTCTTATAATAATTCCATAGTTTATTTGATGGTTACAGATGTTCATTATTATAAAGGCTGTTGATAGATTACAAACAATACTGTCTTATTAATGCTAAAGAGAATATAATATTAAACCATTTGCATAAGTCTACCCTTTCCATAGAATTGCAATTACCCAAGTTGAAATTTTATGCACCACATAGTGAGGTAGTGCAGCCAATAATGTAAAAACACTCATAAGTTTGCTTGAGTTGAATTTTAAAATGCGGTTTCTTGTGCTCGAGCAACAGTTTAAATAATATTAAAACATGCACAATATAACTTTAATCGTTGAAGTAATTTTTTTATTTAAATAATTTTTGTTAATTGCTTGTTTAAAAAATCTGTCTTTACAGATCAGAGACACTTCCTGCATTACCACCAAAACAATTTGGAAATAAATTAAAAGTTAACAACTTGGCAAAAAGTGTTGAAGATTTAACTCTGGAAGCTGAAGAAAGCCCTGTCTTACGACGTAAAACTCAAGACTACGAAAAAACTGATGAAGATATCTTAGATGAATTAAGAAGTATATGTAATTCAGGAAATCCAAATGATCGCTATAGTAGAAGTAACAAAGATTTAGGTGCAGGAGCATCTGGAATCGTATTTGTTGCTACAGATTTAATTACACGAAAACAAGTAGCTATAAAAGATATTGATATGACAAAGCAACATAGAAAAGAATTACTTTTAGGTGAAATTAAAATTTTAAGAGAGTTTAAACATAAGAATTTAGTGAACTTTTTGGATGCTTACATGGTATATGATGATCATCTTTGGGTTGTAATGGAACTATTGGATGGAGGTCCACTTACAGATGTAGTCACGGAAACAGTAATGAAAGAAGGGCAAATTGCAGCTGTATGCTATGAAGTACTTCAAGCTATTCACTACTTACATTGCAGAGGCACTATTCACAGAGATATTAAATCTGATAATGTATTATTAGGAATGGATGGGATAGTAAAAGTTACAGATTTTGGTTTTTGTGCTAATATAGTAGGTGATGAACAACGTCAGACTATGGTTGGAACACCATATTGGATGGCTCCAGAAGTTGTTACTAGAAAACAGTATGGAAAGAAAGTAGATATTTGGTCATTAGGAATTATGGCTATTGAAATGATTGAAGGCGAACCGCCTTATCTTAAAGAACCTCCATTGAGAGCACTGTACCTTATTGCTGCCAATGGTAGACCACAGATACCAAGATGGAATACTTTATCATCAGATTTACAAAGTTTTATTGATGATTGCCTACAAGTGGATGTAGCTAAACGTGCATCTGCTGATCAGTTATTGCAACATTCCTTTTTGAATACACGAATAGACCTAAGCACGCTTACTCCACTTATAAAGGCTGCCAAGAAAATATTGCATAAAGCTTAATTAGAGTCTTTAGGGTGGATCAGACAAAAAAATAAATGAGCATTTTATACTATGAGTCACTGTAGTACTTTAAAAACAAAAAAGAAAAGAAGAAAATCATCCATTTGATAAGACTGACAATCACTTATGGGATCAAAATAAGATTTTTGGATTTCCAGTTTTAAACAACCTTTTGTACAAAACAGATTTTTATTAAATTTTTAAAGCGTTTAGTAATTAGAAAGTAATATGCTGTTATACAATGTAAGGCATAGCCTTAATCGCACAATGTCCATTATAAATGATGATTGTTTTTATATTTTCTAAATGCTATTTTAATATATAAAATGGTGGTATACTTTTAAGAAAATTAGCATACGAGTATTATATATATATATATATTACCTGGAATTTGCCTAAAATATTTTATATATTCTTATATAGAAAATGCTTATTTATTTATGTATGAGTAATGTGATCATTTATTCTTAATAAGGCATATAAATGTAAATTGTTTAATATTGATTCATTTCAAATTATAAAACCCATAGAAATTTAACAAGAATATTTAAGAATTTGAATTAGAATTGTATATTATCTAGTCCAATTCAGTTATTTTACTGACTAAGTTACCAAATTACTTTTTAATACTTTTTTCTTTTTATTTAGAAATTGAGTTTTTCATAGTAATATTAGTTGTTTGCAAAAACACAAAAAAGGCTGCATAAGATTTACACAGGCCAGTAATGAAAATATTATTTTTGTATTATTATAGTCAGAGGTTTAGGGTTTTACAGGGATTGGGAATCTATTGTTAAAGCATCAGTTGTGCATTTCCAGGTAAAATATGTCATAATGTAAGTTTAAAACTAGTTTAGTGATTAGTACTGACAAACGTGCCTTTATATCTTGGAGGTAGTAAAAGTGAATGCAAATGTTTAAGTGACAGCTAAATTGACAATTCGATCTTAAGTTAGTGGGTGGTTAAGTCACTATATTCAAGCGAAATTATTTATTGCAAAGAAAAAGTATGAAGATTGTTTTACATCGAATTTTTGAAGAACATGTAAGTTAATGAATATTTTAAAATATTTATTTCTACGAGTATTTGTTTTTTATTTTTGTAAAAGATCAGTATCAAGCAATGACCTACATAACTTAAATCAGCACTTAATACATATTTGAAGACTTCTAGATTTATTTTTTGAAGGTATATTTATTTTATAAATCACCAGAATTTTGGAGAATTATGTTTTCTAATTATAAACCAAAAATTAAAATACTGAAGATTTGATAGAGCTTTTATTTGTTTTATTTGCTATTTTATTGCCTTGTAAATGCGCTTAATATGTTCCAGTTTTCAAAACAATATTTTTTACTATATACATGTATACAAAAATGTTTTTGTATTTTAATTATTTTTATATGACTTCTGTGCACTTTGCACAGTAATTATCCATCAACCTTGACTTGGTTATAATTTAATAATGTATGAATAAAGGAAAAATAAAATGTGAGGAGTTTTCTTATGCCATTTTTTTTTGTTTCAGATAGTAAAAGCAAACTGAAATATCTTTTTTGATTGTTCCAACAAGCGATTTCAACTGGTTCATGTACTGTTTCTAGTTCATTAAGCAATTTAGTAGGTATACATGATTCAGGTATTGGATTGAACTTTGGAACTAGTTAGAAATCAGCACTGTTGGAATGATTTGCATTCTAGCAATGAAGTACCAAACATGCATAAAACGCAAAATAACAATTTGTTAAAATAAAATTTCTAAATTCAAATTTCCAGGTATTGACATCTGAAATGTTGAATATGCATGCACGACTAAATCTCTGTATCTGTCAATACATCTCTTCAAGATGTTGGAATTATCTGTTTTATTGATTTCTTGGGTGACAAGACAACAAGAAGATAAAATGTACTTCTAATTTGTTGAAGGAATATATCGAAAGATATAGAGATGCATTTTGCATATAATCCAAGTTTTAGTCATGACCAACAATTTGAGCTTAGTGTAATGAACTGATTTGACAGTTCACAAACTAGCCCATATACTGGTTCTTCTGTTGAAAGGCTGTTGGAATGCAATTTTTACATTAACAGATTCAGGGATCAGTACAATGTGCATGTCAGAATAAACCTATTGTAATCAATTTATTTCTGCAGTTGATGTTTTTGAAAAAGTTTCAGAAGATTAAATTGCAGATTCCTAAGCATTAGAAAAATGGTTTTTTTGTAGCTACCTCTTTGTTAAGGAATTTTTGGACAAAAACTTACTGGTTTGTAACATATTGATAACAGAAAGACATAAAAATAACAAACTCTTATTGAACATATTCCTCTCTTGGTCAAGGGTGTCACTGAATTTGCAAAAAATCTAAGTACAAAAGCACAATAGGTCAGTGAACATGCAGTGTTCAATAAATAGTGGGGCTACACAACTAGATGAAGTGCTAAGAGTTGGTTAGTCTCATCGCCCTTCCCCTTGTTATCATGTGTATGAGTTGATAAATAACACTGACAAAGTGATAGGGTAAATTCCTGATGACCAGACAAGTATTCTTTCAAATGGAACGGGGTCGATTTGTTTTAGTTATGGAGTTATCAACCTTCAATGTTGTATGTACACATGTTAACTTTTGGGTGCATCATCGTTATTTGTCAAAATATCACAAATTGTCATTAAGAAAAGTCAACATCATACTGACTCCAAGATATAAATACAATTGTAGTTTTGCACTGAAATTAAACAGTATTGCTTGAAAGATAAACATTGCTAATCAAATGTGTTTAATGGACATACTCTTAGTTTCCCAAAAAATTTATTCTCCACATCACTTACACAACCTTAAAATATTATGTTTAGATTATGATTTAAAAAAGACAAAGCAGTTGATAACGTGATATAATATGATTGCCAAAATAATTTTTGCAAGTGGCAACGATTGTATTTAAATGTGTGTCTGACTGCAATAAAAATCATTAGAAAATGATATACCTTTTGAATATTAAAACATTCTTGTAAATTAAATACACTTGTGCATTTATTTCCATAGAAGTTTTATTGTTTTCTGACGAATATATAGTACAAATAAATTAAGTCAAGACAACTAGGTAGGCAACTCATTCTGCACATGCATGCATTTCACAGAGGACTTTGTTAATTAAAAAATAAATAATTAATTCTTTTTCAGCCCTTATTTTGTGGCCAAAAGTTGACAATTGCATCTGAGTGGGAGACAGTAATTTTTATTTGGTTTTTTTCTTAGATATGTTTTGGATCCATGGATACTAGTTCCAGTAGCCTGCCACTTAATGAATTATTGCTTTACAAATAAGTTATTACAGCCCAAATAGCTACAATTTTTAGTTCTGTGTTATCTACCATTATTCTTAGTTCTAAGTATTATGTTACATTCATTTCA
Source organism: Ignelater luminosus (assembly GCA_011009095.1). Lineage (NCBI taxonomy): Eukaryota > Metazoa > Arthropoda > Insecta > Coleoptera > Elateridae > Ignelater > Ignelater luminosus. The sequence goes on along the minus strand of VTPC01002831.1, from coordinate 67,560 downwards.
GCAAATAAACATTATATATCAGTTATTAACCTTTAACTTCTCAAAACATGATTGTACTAAGATGACTGCCATTTAGTGCGTTTTCATTAAAGAGAATTGCTTGCATTCTAAGTAAGATTTACTGCCCTTTCACAATAATGTTAATGGTAATGGTAATGTTAAGATGTTAACAGTAATGGTAATGTTAACACAATTCACATTAATGGTAATGTTAATGTTTAGAAGTTGGCATATTTATTTTTTTTCCGAGGTATAAAAGTGGGAGGAGTGTAGACAACTGCTGTGCTGTTAATATGTAAATATAGTAAATACAAAACCTATAAACAACCAACATAATCTCCATTCTTCACTGTGATGCTTCATTGGATTTGAGATTTGAGTATAGTCTTAATTTGATTGTATTTAAAATGTGCATGTGACAGCACAAAGCGACAAAATGGAATAAATTGACAGATATGACAGATCGGTAAAACTTCATTTCTATTGGTAGATATTAACTATGATGTTAAAGAATCCAAAACATTTTTGGAAAGCTAACATGAAGGGTTAACATTACCACTACCATTAACATTGTTGTGAACATTTAAATGACCACAACATATTTTGAGTATTAACATCTTAACATAACATTAACATTATTGTGAAAGGCCCTTTACGCATTTTTCTTAACATTTTCCTGAAAATTTTTATTTGTTGAATCTATGCAGTACTCCTTCATATTGAACACAACAATTTATGAATTTAATTGAACAGATACAGAAAATAATGGAGACCGAGTACTGGTGTCTATGGATTCTAGTCACCAGTTTGCGGCCTACCACTGTGAAGCACTAGGTATTTCACAATACTGAAATTTCTAATTAATCTTTTCGTCATTTATTTGAAATTACTTTTTTTTTTAAATAAATTTAATTTTAGAAACTCATATGTTCATATGACCAATTCAAAAACTAAAAAATATGATAAAAGTGGAAACAAGGATTCAATGCTGGTAAACACAACAATTAAATGTACAAAGTGCCAAGAAGGTTTAAGCAATGACACAAAAGAAAATGATCCAAAAGAACAGGTTTTAATAAATGCCTCTCATGATATTCATGGTATTAAAACGTATTAAATTTTTTGGTTTACTATGGAGATACTGCTAATAAAGATTCTATTTGCTAAACATGCGATCTGAATAAAGTTTCCAAAAATGTGTATGTAATCATCTCATTTGTGCAATGTTTACAGCTTTGTTTATCAAAAGGCCAGTTACTGGGACCTTAAAAGCTGCTTACTGGGACAAAGTGCCGGTTTTGATAAATTATTTTCTTTTTAATATAAAACTAAACATTTTATGCCATTTGTGTATGCAAAACTATACAGTAAGTTTCATTAAAAAATATTAAGTATTTAGTTTCAGATTTAAATGAGTTTGAATTTCAAATATTGTTTAGGTGGCCAGGTTCTGGTGCATTTACCCTATCTAGGGACATCAAAAACTTATTTGTAGTAGTTTTTTTTCAGTATCCTGAAAACTATGTGCAATATTCAGATGAGATTTTATATAGTATAGTTACAATATCAATTTTTGGTACAGAACTTGATTGATAATTTGAATAGGTTACATTAAAGTTGATTTAAATCAAGACAGAACTTTTGAGTTTTACTTATTTCTAATGCTTTTAAATTGTAAATTCTGATTAAAAAAGATGTTTTGTTTCAGAACTAATAGTAGCGCAAGGTACAGCTTATAGTACTTATCTTTTTATTAGTGATGCAAAGATCACGGAAGTGGGGTTGCAGTTGCAACTCCTGATTATTTTTGGGGGTTGCACCGCAACCCCTGTTCAGAACATAAAAAAAAGATAAAACAAAATAACAAAAACACGAGTACGAATCCAGCAAGTTTTTGGAGCAATAGAATAAAATTGTCTTCTTTAATTTACAGATTTAAATATTTTATACAATTGTTATACTAATAGTTAAATACATATTATATGACTAATATAATGTTTGTCACCTAATTATGCATTTTCTTTACCCAAAACCACCCCCCCTCCTTCTTCTACTCCGATCAATGAAATTTTGCAACTCCTCTCGAAAAAATGTTCCGCGGCCTTTGTAGTAATGGGCATAATTGAATGATTTTAACCAAGTGAAAGCTTAATAACTGAGAGACTTAAATAAACAAATGATTCTTTTGAAATATTCATGCTGCAGAAGTTTTTAAATTGATGTTAAACAGTTAACCATAATACTTTCAAACACTTTTTTTTGTGCAGTACTTTGTACTGAATTTAATTGATTTGTGTAAACAAAAATAGATTATGACCAGTAATACAATAACTGATAAAATATGTAATAAGTAGGAGTAATTTCTTGAATATAATTTGATCTTCACATTGAGTATATCAAATATTAAACTGGTACAGTTATTTGAATATTGTTCAGTCCAAATCTCTAAATAAATTTTATAGTTACTTAATACCAACTATTTGAGCAATAATGAACAATTAGTACTTAATATGATTGTCTAAATGATTTTTAGTAATTTTTTAAATTAAAGAATATATAGCTCAAATGATTTCACTTGAGCAACAACGAGTGATTAGTAATATGAGTTGTCCTAATTATTTTTAGTAAGTTATTTGAAATGAATGATATACAGTTTGAATGATTTTAATTTGAGTGGTAACTAATAATTAGTAATATAAATTATCTGTACGATTTTTAAATATTGAAGATAAAACATAATCATAAACGATCCTATAATCATCATTTGATTATATTATTTTTTATAACTATTTCAACTTAGTAAGAAATAAAACACTGATATTTATAAAAGTATATTAAAATAATTGTACAAGTTGGTTTTACATCAGTTAACAATCTTTTGAAGAACAAAAGTGAACCACAAATTATTTATTTCTCTTTAATACCAACAACAAAATGTATGTCTTTATAGAAAACAGGTATAATTTAATAGAAGCTTTCTAGTCCTATTAGAGATTTTATTCCATAACACGTTGGTGTAGAAGACTGCCTATGACTGCCAAAAAGTTCACATCAAATGGAAAGAATCTTCATTTATGATTTTTCTGAGAAACTTTTTTATCCTTCAACGAGGTATAAACTGCAGAGATCTTAAAGTGCAGTATTCTTCGTTTTGACTATTGCTGCAGTAGTTGTGAATATGAGTGTGGAAAAAGGAAGCTGAACATGCTGTCTTTATCAGACGAGGTGTGTTTAATAATTGAAGTTGATGGCATAAGAAATTCTGAAAAATAGTGAAGAAATTCTAAGAAAAACTGAAGATGGTGTACCCAATAATCTTAAATGCTTTAAAGCGTGTACTTACAACAATACTGATGAAGCTATTCTCAACTGGATTAAAATAGTTCATGATCAAAATGTCTCAATTTCCAGACCACTCATTAAAGAAAAAGCTCTTTATTTCTCCAAACGCTTGGGACACACTGATTTCGTCCTGGTTCAGGCTGACTTGATAGGTTTAAGAAAAGGCATAACATTGTTCACAAGGTTATGTGTGGTGAAAGTGTAGACATTAATGAATCTGATTGTCAAGAGTGGCGTAATCATTTTTTACCGGAACTTTTAGCTTTGTATCACGAAAAAGACATTTTTAACAAGGACAAAATAGGATTGTTTTTCAAGTGCTTACTAGACAAAACGTTGACTTTTAAGAACAAAAAGTGTTTCGGTGGAAAGCACAACAAACAAAGAGTTACCATCATGGTGGGGGCTAACATGTGTGGTACAGCAAAGCTGAAATAGTTGGTCATCAGCAAGTCAAAAATCAATATTGTTTTGGTCATCAGACAGATGAGGAAATTTTGGACAAAATTAAAAATAAAGCTAATGAAGATTTGCCAAACTGAACTAACTCACAATTACACGATAATGGGAATTACATTGCAGAAGGTAACTGAAGTTAAAGATTTGGGTGTAATATTTACTTCCAAACTAAAATTTAGTCGTCATATTGAGGAATGTGCAAAAGAGGCCAATCGGAAGTTAGGATGGGTACTTAGAAACAGTAAAGATTTTTCTACAGAAACTACTTTGCTACTATATAATGCTTATGTACTTTCGAAATTGGAATATGCCGCTGTAATTTCGGCCCCTAGGTTTTTTATGGATATTGATATTGTGGAGATAGTTCAAAAATGCTTTTTGAGGCATCTCTATTATCGAAAGTATGGGATATTCCCTAATTTTAAACATCACGTAGCATACAATGTTCAGCTTGAAAAGTTTGAAATGAAAAGATTAGAGACTAGGCGCAGGTTAATTTCAATCACTGCTGTTTATAAAGCTCTCCACTATCAAATCGACTGTGAACAGTTGTTACATAAGTGCAGTTTTATTGTTCCTAACATTAGATGTTGAATAAAAAATGTACCATTCAGAACTTTTAACACATGTTCACCAATTACTACAGTTCTGAATGATGTTAATGATTTTTCAGAAATATATAAATTTGATTTATTTAGCGACACGTATTCCTCTATTATTAAAGCCTGTGATGGTAAATGACTGATTCTTTTTATACTATTAATATTTATGTATTGATATAAAACTTTTTTTTTATTGCTTACAATTATTTTAATTTTACACTTTTATTTTATAGCTAAATGTTGTATTCTAATTATTTGTATTTTGAATTTTTGTGTGAAAGATAATTATTTAATACTCCTAGTATATTTTATTAAGGATTATTTACAATATTTTGAAATCATTTGATATTTTATTATTTATATATATTGACATTGGTGTTTAGATTCTAGTCCATGTCTTTTATTTGAATGACATTTTATACAGTTGTATTTGTCCTATTCAAGCAGCTGTGCTCAATTTTTGTATTTTAATTTGTTGTTCTCTGTTGTGTATTATTACTGATGTTTACAATTTTTTGTTTGATATGTTTTTAACTTTGTTACGCGGCACATAATTTTAGATTTATTGTAATTCTCTGTAATTGGCTATGTAGCTGTTGAGAGTAAAGGTTATTATTATCTGACGATGATGCAACGATGCCGACACTGCCAGCGGAGGTTCTAGTTCCACCATCAAACAAAGAAATGTGCTGTTTTTTAAGTAAGTGTAATGACTATTTGTGTTCTAAAGAAAATGTCACTGAGAAAGTGTATCAAGCATTAACAACTCTAGAGAACTTTGTTGACAATCATTTTTTAATCAAAAACAATCAAAGATTATCGATTTTTTTAACAAATAGCTTTGTTCTAGTTCTGCATTTTTCTCTCTTGCATGTATACAAATGATGTAAGTATATGAAGTTAATTAATTTCTATATTTGTTTTGGATATTACTGCGTCAATAAATGTATGGAAAAATTTTACTTTATTTTTTGTTCGTATTTCTATAACTCGAATTTTCTATATCCAAATTTTATTCATTGTACAATTGAGATTCGACTTAAGGAAGTTCAACTGTATTTCTAAAATCTCTGCAAAATGTATTTTGTTACCTTTTAAAAAATGTAAGAGAGATGTTTAAGCGGCTCAACCTACTTTACATTCTGCAGTTTCTTAATTTCTGCATTTTGTTTCTAGTTGTAAGTTTAAAAAACTTAATTTTTGTAAGTATTTCATAAACAGATAGCTGAGCATGTGAAAGATTTCATTTTAAATTTTTTTTGAAAATGTACAATAGAATAGTATATAAATGGTAATACAGCCTTAATAACTGTCCATTTAATCAGACATTGCCATTTGTTTAATTTATTATTGTTTGTTTCTACTTAATTCTTTACATTTCCACTTAATCTGCATGTTAAATGTAGTGTAGTTACAATGTTTAAAATACTTAAAAAAAGTTATGCTAATGTCAGTGTTTATAAAGAGATATATTTTATTTTTGTAATGCTACATTTTACTTATAATATTATACAGGGTGATTCCGAAATAAAGGGTATCCTCTTAAAGGTGGATAGCGGTGTGATAGTACATACATTTGCAATAAAAAACGGTAGGTAAAAATTGCATAGTTTTCGAGAAAAATGCGATTGAAGTTTAATCGCTAAGCCAAGCCGGTCCTGCTCTCATACTTTTACTTAAGCAAAACTCGATAGGGGTTGACTGACTGTCTTTGTCATTGGCAGGTAGTTCTTGCTATTTATGTGAGGGGTATAATAGTTTATCTGGTTTCTACAATGCCATAAATAACCAGTAGGAACTTTTACTTTTTAATTTGCAAATGGAAAAATATTAAAATTTTACTGTTAGTGATTTTTTTCTGTAAACTTCTGAAGAACCAAAAACTTCAATAAGCATTATCCTACATAAATAAAAATTGGTTGAATTTATTAAATTGAATTAAATACAGAGGTGATAGTAGTACCTTCCATACGCATGTTTCATTCAAGTAGTATGTGTAATCCATTGCCATTTAAAATGTTTCCTATTCATGTGACTAAATAATAATAAGGGATTAAAATGTTGCTTGTGAGACTGGAGTCTAATTGTTCGTAACATAAATTTTGTTATTTTTTTACTGTTTTAACGAATTTCAACAACCCTGCATACTTCAGATTTAAGAAGGAAAAGTTGTAAAATGTCCAGGGGGTAGCTTATGATGGCATTTATTGTTCATTGTGCTACCACAGCTGCACTATTAGTTCCAAGAGAATAGGCATGTCTGGTAAATTTTCGTTCTTGCACTACAAGGGTTTAAAAACACTGTAAATCTCCTTAACTTTCACTTTTTAAGGCGACAATACAAGAAACACTTTTCTTTTTCTAACCAGAGATGGCTTCAGTTTCTAATATTTAGGAAAATTGTCAAAATTTTCAACTTTCACGGAGCCACTTTGTTTTTTCATTTTTTGTCTTCTTTTAGCCTCACTTATCACCTATTAAAAGGATACCCTTTATTTCGGAATCACCCTGTATATTCTATGCAGAATTGTCCTTTTTGTCATATTCTGAAAAACATGAGATGCTAGAACGGGGTAGTTAGGTGTACTAAAATTAATAAGTGCAAGTTACTACCAAACATTCTATAAAACAATTCAAGTAAAAACTGAATTTTTTTATCAATAAAATATCGAATACTTGAGAAAATAACTGAAATATAAAAGTATAATACGTTCAAATAGTTTTATCTTGAACTATATGTAAATGTCAGCTACTTAGTTATTTTCAAGACAGTATGTGGCACTAGTATCTAAGTGCCACTAATGATTTAACATTGGTACTAATGTAAATACATTTTTTCTTAACCAATAATATATGATAATGATAGTTGATTGTAATCACTTGGTACTTAAATACAATGGTCCAGTTTCTACTCTCCTTTCACTAACTAATTAAGCTTCTTTGAAAATTTAAAGAAATATAGCTTTACCTGATTTTAACAAGAAGAAAAAGGACAAAATCGGTTGCCATTTAATGAGGAGAGTAAAAACCGACCCAGTGTATGTAATAATAAACTATTATTTAATATTTCTTTTTCGATAAATACCAATCGTTTTGAGAAATAAAAAAATATGTACTTAATTTTAAAAAACATCCTTTATTTAAAATATAAAAATTTGTATAATAATAAAACAAAGTAATTATTTTCTTTACCATTGACTTTAAATATAATGCAATTGTTAAGGGGTTAACACTCCTAATTCTCAAACTTATAACAATTTGCTATGATTCTCTAAGTTTTGATACAAACATTTTGGCAGTCACTCTGCGTATCTGTATGTAAAAATTTTAATCTTTCTTGTTTCATATAAAATCATTTATAAATAAGGTAAAACTAAAATATGCAATCCTAAAAACCCAACAAATGCTTTTGTACTAACAAGTATTTAAAAGTTTAAAATATTTAAAAGTCTCAAAAAGGCAATTGTTCAACAGCACCTAGAAAGATATCTATATTGCATCTCATCAAGAAGCAATTTGAGACATGACAGTTTTCTTTTGTCATATGCTGAAGTGTTTACTTATTCTGAATATGTTAAAAAATACAATAAAATCTCTGGAGCATTATTCTGTCATTAAATCCAAACATCTTGAATATACCTCTTTGACTGCTCTAAATTCTTCATAAAATTTTCGGCCTCGATTTCTGACAATTTTTCAAAATCAACTAAGCAAGACACAATTGCTTTTCTAACATCTTTAGCCATATTAGTGGCATCTCCACAAACATAGACTATAGCATTTTCATGAACAATCTTATTAACGAAATCCTTGCCATGTTGTTTTATTAAATCTTGAACGTAAACTTGTTCAGAGCTTTCCCTAGAGAAACATGTAAATAATCTTGTTAATGTGCCCATTTGTAGATATTCCTCCATTTCTTTTTTATATAGAAAATCTCTTTTGGAATATCGACATCCGTAAAATAACCAAGAACAACCAAATTTTATATTTTTCTCTTTATTTAACAAGTATCTATGCTGTAAAAAACCTACGAATGGAGCTACACCAGTGCCTGGTCCTATCATAATTATAGGTGTCATAGGATCTGTTGGCAATCGAAAATTATTTATTTTTCGATAATAAAATTGCACATTTTTGTCAGTTTGCGATGATTCTGATTGATCATGTGTAATTCTCATTTGAGATAATTGTGATTCTAAATCTGTTGTAAGGCTCTCTAACCATCCAGAACAAACACCTTTTGCTCCCCATTCCGTAGTAATTACTGAAAATGTTATATGTAATTCTTTCAGTAAGGGTGAACAAGATATTGAATATGGACGTGGTTGCAATGGAGGCAAGTTTTCCAGTAATCTTTCAACGGGAGGCTGGCATGATGGAAAAGAAGATAGTTGATCTAAAAGGGTTCTGTTATTAATTATAAACTCTTTGTATTCTTCTGAACCATTTGGAGAACACAAAAATTGTAACTTTTCAAATTCCTCTTTCACAGTTGTATATCTTGTTAAAGATCGAAGAAACAGCTTTTCGAAAACAAAGAAAATGTTATTAATAGAACATAAAAGAAATGTACGTACATATTTAAAAGCATGAAATAAATTCATATTATTGTGACAATTAGCAATTTATGTAAAAAGATCAATTTCAATATATTAATTATTAAAATTAAGATTTACTTGGTTTTTTAAGTTTTTTATTTTTCCAAAAAAAGGAAAATATCAGCCACTTTTTATATAAAACAATAATCTTCAAAGTAATGAATTTATTAAATACTTATTCACTATAATATCATTAGTTTCTTTACCTTTTTGGGAACACTTCGAATATCCAGGTGGTTTAAAAATAAATCTTGAAGTGTTCCACAAACAGGAATGTGTGGTGGAATCACAGGTTTTTTCTTGGTAGTATTGTTCAGTATACAGATTGTATATGGGACAGTCATCACAGATTTTAAATTTAAGCGATCAAATAATTGTTCTACTTCATGTTTATCATTGCATGGTAATATACCAATCGTATCACCAGGCTCAAATTCATAATCATGATCCTGAATATACAAAATTAAATTAAAAAGATTCTTCTGTTGTATTATGTATAATAATGTTAAATGATATAAGTAATATGTAAGCGTAACATGCAAAAATTGTAATAATTATGAAAATTTATGAAACACTGTAGATACTCATTTATAAACTTAATGTTAATTCAAGAAGAGAAATTGTTTTTGAAAAAGTTTAAAATTTTAAACACAAAATAGTTTATTATTCTCCATATCATTTATTTAAAATACATAACTACTTTAAGAATTTAGTTCAAGATAAATTGTTTTCTCTTTGCATTTAATACTGAAAAAAAAGTTTTCGATAATTTGTAATGTATAAGTTTACAGTTTAAAAATAATTTTATTCCCCACCTGTATACCAAGTGTTACATCATAAACTGATTTCACATCTTCGCCTTTTGTAAGTTGTTTAATTTTTGTAATTGTAGTATTATAAATAGGGCTGTTTGCAAATGGTAAAAATCTGTGCTTTAGGAATTCACCATTCTAGAGAAAAAGAAATACAAAAACTCTAAACAAACATTCTAGAAGATACTATTTGCTTACCGTAAAAGTAGTTAAATTATTTGCGGTATCGTTGAAACTTATACTCAAATAACCCCCAAATTCGTTCGTGGACATTTTTTAAATTGACTTTTATTAGTTCCAGTTTTAAAAAATTTGGGATATAACCTACAAAATTCACGCTCTTGTCATATCTACGCACATGACATTTAACCAAAGAAGAGTAGGAGTTGACATGGAGGATTGAAGAATTTATTTTCTTTTAAGTGCAATTAAAATTTGAGGACCATTCCCAAAAATAACATGTTGGTGAGTTTTTATTTAATTGTAGCTTACTGTAAAAGTTATTGAGCAATAATATTTAAATATAAATAGGAAGGTTGCCTTAGATTAGCGAAGGTATGAATTCATATTGTTTGCTAATTACAGAACGTAAATACATTAATTAGTTAAGTATTTAGAAGTAATTTAGTCATCACTGTGAAACTTTCTAATGAAATTTTGTGTAAATGTAAAGATTATTGTTAATTGCAGTAGTTTTATGAGGTTGTTAGAATTGAGCAGTTACGACAACAAAATAGATCAAATAGGTTAGTAGTAATTATTCTTTATGTTTACAAGATCGTATCAGTTGAGATTCTCTGTGTAAAATATGCTTTAAATAATGTTTTTTTTAACAAAAACGTTATGTTGTGATTTCAATAACCCGCTATTTATTTTCTTGTAGAAAGCATGAACAATAGATGCCGCCAGTAAAAATTAGGAAATCGACTTTGAACCGCCCTAAATATTGTAGCTCTATGTTTTGTGACATAAATTATCAACGGTAGTATCGCAGGAAGCGTTATTATCTAAAACAATTTTTCCATCTTTTAAACGTCAGTTTTGTCGGTACTTTTACCGGTTTTTCTTCTTCATACAATACTGAAATTGAATGGCGCAGTTGAAAAGGCCTTGCCTCTAATGCGTTTGCTCTGTTCAGCGCCACCGTAGTTCGCGCTGTTCCATCACAAATGGACGTAATACGTTCCAATGCGTTGTTCAACTGTTTTAGTCGCCATTATTGTTAAATATATTACCAGAAAAAATTTTAAATATTACCTGTTCCAGTTGCTAAACTGCACTTTAACATGTTGTTTGTGGAAGTTTCAATCGTATTGATTAGTGACATGTAATACGTAAGTGCTAGTTCTTTGTAATAAGTGCTTAAAGTGGTGCAATGTTTTTAAGGTGCGTGTCTCGATCTGCACCGTATTTCGTTTCGTAAGCTTGGATTCGTCACGTGGGAGTACAGTGTTCAAATTTCGCAGAAAACGAAAATTGAAACCGTAATTAGGGTAAAAGTGAAGTTTTAAATAATTTTCTCAGCAAATGTTTAATAATTTAATAACGTTTTCTATCGTTACCGTTGAAAATGCTACTCTGTTTACAGTTTCAATTTCGTAACAACGCTTTGTTCCAATGTTTTTAAATTATCAAAATTTTTGATATCACTATGGAACTGGCGGGTGATTAAATAATTATTCAGTTTGTTGATAGTAATCGTCATCAGTTATCTTTTTGCATTATTTAACATCTGTGCTTTATTGTATTTGTGCAGTGTTGTAAATATTCATAAAAGAAGTAGACTTCATTGAACACTGAATGAATGGGATTGCGTACAGCCTCGGTGAGGCATCCCCATGTCATGGTGATGGCCCCAGCTCTAACAAAATCAGCTCAGTCACAGAACTTTAAATTGCCTCCTAGCAGTCCGACTACACAGCCAACAACGCCGCTAAATAGTCGAGATGAACATAATATCTATCATTCACTCGAAGGTGATTCTTGTGAGAAACCCACCGCAGATTATGACCTTACAAATTTAGAAAATGCTACCGATAATCTTAACACGCTTGCACTGGTTTCAGAATTACTAAATAATAAGAGTTACAACAGTAACTGTTTAGTGGTTGGAGAAAGCAGTTCAGATCCTTCCAACCCCAGTGGTATAATGAATAGTAGCCCTCTACATATGGGCGACCATAAAGATAAAATGGGTCTTCAAAAAGCAGGGCTAGACGTTGTGTCTTTAATTAAAGATAAAGCTACAAATAATGATGTGGACCAATTGTTCAATAATATTGAAGCTGTGCTACCTGGGACTGAGATTGGAAGTGGAAGTGAAATTGGACAGAATGTGGATGAATTGATGCAAGTATTTAAGTCCATTGAATCGGGAAGCGATAGATTAGGTGCTGCTGCAAGCGACCTTGGAGCAGAAACTGATTCCATGTTTCCTTTATCGCTAGAGAAAGAACTATTTAACGATGTTGATGTAATGAGTATGAGCATGGAAGAACAGCTACTCGATGGAGCAAATACTCTTAAGGAAAATCACGCAAAAGAACTTATCGGTGATCTACAAAAGAAACATTCTAAACTCGAACGAAAACTAGAATTTATTTTACGTAGGCTTCGCAAAATGCAAGCTAAACATATGGGCCAACATATTAGTGAAGAAATAGCTGGTGTTTATGAGCACGTCCATCGGACTCTTCGACGTACAAAAGATAACAATGTAAACATACAACCACAGCTAGAGTTTACCAAACAATCTGAGCCTAATGTGTGTGCCTCGTCCCTTGCAAGTCGTGTTGAAACAAACTCGGAGAAGTTAAAGCCAATTTCACAGACGTCAGCAAAAAATTTAGCGCGCAAGTTAGAAATGTCTACCAATATTCAAGCAAACGCTGCCGGTAGGCAACGACACACAACTCGGTATTTTGGATCAGGCTCGATAGAGCCAAGTTCTTTACGTAGCGCTTTAGTGGGTGCAACCATAATTCCCCAGTGGACAACAGATTGTAAACATGAATTGCAAAGGGTTACAGGACTTTTACATACAGAGACTAGATTAGTTCAAGAACAATTAGATTCTGAAGCGACTGTTAGTAGTTCAGGAGGTGAAAGCTGTGATGAAATGCAAACGTATAATAATCCCCATCAACAGTATCTTGCTATGTAAGTAATAACAGCTTTTTTTTTCTATTTGTTTTTAATAGTTGTAAGGAAACAAATTGAAGGTTAAACGTGTCATTGAAAATCGGAAATGTTTAATGTACTGTTCTCTTTTACAAATTGGTTTTGTTTCTGTTTGAGTTACAAACGAGAAACTTTTAAACTTTGTTAAGATATCTTGTATTATTGCACTTTACACTAATATTAAATTATTAAAGTTGTTGTTTTTGTAGTGAAAGAAAAAGGTTTCTTTTATTTATTTATAGATTATACTTAATTTACAGATAATCTTGGATATTATTAACACCTGCTTCCTTGATTGTATTCTTGATAAAATATAAGAGGAATCACTGCAGTCAATAAATATTGCATAATGTTTTGTCATGTTTGTTTAAAAAGGCAATGTAAGTTTGTTCAGTTTATTTACTGTATTTTAAAGATTTTTATTTAAACCTTTATACAGGTATCACATAGTTTCTGTGTTCAGTTTATTGTTTAAAAAAGTCTATACGCGACTTTCATAATTAATTCAAACATACAACTTAAATTTCATCAGAAAATCCTATAATTTGCATATTCCAGTCTTAATTTCTTCTCGTATTTTAAAGGTTGATATACATAATGAGGCTAGACATTAGAAGACTATGAAAATAGTCATTACTAGGTTTCATTTAATTGTGTCCTAAAAACCATTAATATTATGCATGAAAATGTGCCTGAAAAGTATTTAAGATCCTCAATACGCTTTATTAAAAATTTAAAAGAGAACAAAGCTGATCAAAACACTTCTAGAATGAGGTATTAACTTTTTCTTATGCATCACATTCATGTAATAAACAAAGCAATAATGTACTGTTATCTTTATGTTATGAACATTTAAAGTCTTGGCCCATACAGTAGCGAGCATAAAAATTGCACAATCTAAAAAAAGGAGGTTTTGTAATGGTAGAATATTGATTACAACAAAAATTCTAAGGAAATAGTGCTTTATTGTAACAAGTAACAACAAAAAGTCTATTTTTGTATCAAAATTTTAAATTAATTTTTGCTTTAATATCGCTTCAATTCTATTTGCCATCGAGTCCACTAGCATCTGTAACAATTCTGGCTCTAACTCCTAGAAAACCAAGTAGTTTTAGTCTGATTCTTGTAGGTGTCTGGGCTTATGATTATTAATTTTATGCTTTATAATTTCCTATACACTCTCGATTGGATTTATATCTGGACAACTATCCCGTCAAGTCAATATCATTATCGCTGTATTCCACTAGAAGTCTTCAACTTAAACAAGTATCCACACTGACATCATTAATATTAGTTAATATTTTAAGAAGAGATATGTTTTAATAATATTTAATAACAAACCTTTTTTGCCCAATGGCATGATACCATGAAATGGAGAAAGATTGAAAGAAAAATGTCTGAAACATTCAATTAAGTTTCCTGCAAGTAAGATGGTTTGTGAGGTGCTTTTCATATTACGGGGAGGGAAATAAAAATTTTTAAATTTATTCATGAATACGGACAATTACTTTAAAACAATTACAGAAGGTCTCATATCCTCGATGCAATTCATGTCATTAGGCAAATCTGATATCAAACAAACAAAGAAAGTTTGCCTTTCCTTAAAATATTAACCCATTTTTGACCAATGGTGCATTAACGCACCACCTACTTAATTAATTTTTTGTGCATATTGTTAATTTACTATAGTTTGATTTAATTATTTGTTATCATTTTTAAGGTATCAAAGAGACAATTTGTGTAAACTTAGTAAAGAGGTCTGCAATTATTTATATAAAAAGGTTACATTTAGCCAATATTGAAGGCTTCAAATAACACAACCTGTTTATACGGTGTGTCCAGTTTAAAATCACCTACATGGGGATCTTGGAAACGGTAAGAGATACAGAATCGGTTAAATGGGATGAAAGTTGGCTGCTTATAGGATCTTTTTATTGACATTTGCAAAATCTAGGTATCTTGGATAATTTCAGAGATATTTAAAAAAAAGTAGTTCCTCGATTTTTGTTATTATTTTTTCTTTCCTTTATTTGAAGAGATATTGGAAAACTAAAACCACTTTTCGGGCTCTATTAAAATATGCTAACAAAATTCTTGTTCAACGTTTCAGTTTCGAGTAACCATCATTAACTTCATTTTTTTTTAAATAGACGGAAAAACAATTGAAAATTGTTTTGGATAGCTCATGTTGTCACAATTCTAATGATGTAAACACGATAGAGTTTTGAATTTTTTGTGTTGAACACTGCTGTGACCAACTGTAATAATTACTGTTTATCTTCAAAATTTTGGTTGAGCACATGATTTTTGATGTTAGATCAGGTGATCGTGCAGGCCAGGGTACTGCAGAATGCATTAATTTATAGCATCAGAAATCAAAATAACCTATCATGTTTACATCGTTAGAATCGTGACAAGAAGAGCTATCCAAAACAATTTTGGTGGTTTTAGTTTTCCGATATCTCTTCAAATAAATAAAAGAAAAAAAATAATGAAAATCAAGAAATCTACTTTTTTTTTAAATATCTCAGAAACTATCCAAGATATCTATATTTTGCAAACGCCAACAAAAAGGTCCTATAAATAGCCAACTTTCATCCCATTTAACCGATCCTGTATCTCTTACCATTTCCAAGATCCCCATGCTGTGCATCCTTATCTTGGACACACTGTATATGTGTGTAGCTAATACATTTTTTGAACATCCTGATATTCATAAGTATACCAGAGTGGCAGAAAGCAGAAATGAAAAATCAGTTATTGATTTGCTGCTAGTGAAAAAAATACACCGTACAAAAATAAACGATGTAAGAGTCAAAAGGCAGTATGAGATTGGTAGCGATCACTATTTTGTAGAAGCAAAACTTGAGTTAAGAGAAAGAGAAATTAAGTAAAGTGGTCCTACCAAACAAAAAATTGTTACAAACATCAAAAGCTATAAATTGTTAGAAAAAGAATGTGAAAAGAAATATCGGAAAGAGATGAAAAAAGAAATAGAATTAAAAAAGAGGGATTTTATGTCAGGTGATGTAGAATTAATGTGAAATAACTTTGAAGATGCTATAGTGAAGAGGTTTGCGGAGTAGTGAGAAAAACTTACACGAGAAAACAAACACCATGGTGGAACAAGGAGGTTAAAGAGGAAATTAGATTGAAAAAGTCAACGTGGCAAAAATACTTGATGTCAAAAACAAATGAAGACCACGGTGCTTATCAGAAACAAAGAAAGGGTAAGAAGATTGAAGAGGGAGACGTGGGAAAGATTTGGAGATGATCTGGAAAAAGGAGGAGAATGAAATGGAAAGAAGCTGTTCACAATGTCAAAAGGGCTTAGACAAGAAAAACATTCAGAAATTCAATGGATTAAAGATAGAGAAGGTGAACTGCTGAAGAAGAAAGAGGAAATAGAAGAAGGAAACAATTTTTCTGTGAGGTACTGGAAGGAACTGAAGTGAATTCAGAAGAAGGGGAGAAAAAAGAAACTAGAAGGCAGGCAGATGGGGACAATCAGTATGGCAATGATGAGATTTCCGAATTGGAGTTTAAAGAAGCATTAGGGTTGTTGAAAAATGGGAAGGCAGCAGGGATAGATGAAATAAAACTCGAGATGTTAAAGAAGATGGGTGAGGTGGGTGAAATAGTCCTCCGAAAATAATTCAATAAAATATGGAAAGATAAGAGTATACTAACAAGATGGGAAACGGCTGTTATAATACCTTTGTAAAGAGAAGAAATATGGAAAGTGTTAGAAAAGCGAAAAATTCTTCATGATCTAATAGAAGCAGTAAAGAGTATTCAAAGAAGGACAGGTAACAAGATAAGAATACAAAACTATAATACCAACGAATTTATAACCAAAAAAGGAGTTAGACAAGGAAGCATCCTGAGCCTGCTTTTGTTTATTGTTGTTATGGATGAAATAACGAAAGCACTGAAGAACAAAACGAAGGGTGTGACGATGGGATATAGGAAATTAAAACCAGTGATAGTGAAAGAATTAATGTATGCTGATGATCTGATTTTGTGTACACCAACCAGGAAAAGTCTAGAAGAAAACATAAAGTGCTGGAAAGAAGAACTTAACAAATATGGAATGAAAATTAATATAAAGAAGGGAAAACCAAAGAGAACGTGAGATAACCAAATGGTAAAGGAAGTGAGTGAAACAGTGCAGTTAAGGTGGCTAAAGACAGAAAAAAATGGAAGAAATTTATTAAGGATAGTACAAGCTCAACTCACAATCTTCAACACTGAACGTTGATGAGGACTGGATAAGTAAGTAAGTAAGTGTATATGTGTGTATGAAATGTGACATACAACAAACAAATCTATGAATAAAACCAACGTATAAATAAAATACAACATTAAAATATAGAGAACTAACGACAATGTGTACATTAAATGGAACATTCAAATACATAATAGACAATCTAGCCACTAGTAACAGTACAAGTAACTTAATTAGTCTGATCCATGAAAAACTCAGTAGTACTATAATAGGCTTTGTTTAAAAGAAATTTCTTTAATGATTTTCTAAATTTATTAGCTGAAACAGGCAACGTCTTGAATTGATCGGGCACTGCGTTATAGATTTTTTTGCCTTGGTAAAAAATTGATCCATGGATTAAAGTGGAATGGGGTATTGGTAAGTATACGTTATTTTCTTGATTTCTAATATTATAGGTATGATTATGATCATTAGAAGTTTAATTTTTACATTTGTGAATTAAACATGCAGTTTCCAAGATAAAATGACATGGCAATGTTAGTATTCCCTGAGTTATAAAAAGTGGCTTACACGACACCCGCGGTTTAGTGTTGATAATATTTCTAACGGCTCTTTTTTGCAAGGCAAATATTTCAGCAAATTTAGTTGCAGAACTTGCACCCCAAAAGGAGAGAGCGTAAGGTGTGATTCTACCAGAGAAAAATGACTTTTGATAAGTACAAAAGAATTAGCAAAGACCAACATCTAAATTTGTTCAAGATTCGTTAGTAGCTCTTTTTCTACCCGAAGCTGCACCAACAGAGAAAATATTATTAATGACCACTAATGCTGCTCCATACATGATAAAAGCAGGCTGTAATATGAAAATATTTTACGAAAATCTGATTCATGTTACCTGCGTAGTTCATGATATAAACAGAATTCCAGAAACCGTAAGACTGCAGTTTCCATTAATAAAGGACCTCATCAAATATGTAAAAATGATTTTTGTTAAAACTCTGTTAAGAGTACATTATTTTAAAGAAAAATTCCCAAATACCCCACTACCTCCAGAACCGGTATTAACCCGTTGGGATACTTGGCTAGACGCTGCTGTTTATTATGCTACTTATTATGAAAATTTTAAAACTGCCGTTTTTGACCTAACAGTTAAGAATAGTGCAGCTATCGAAAAATGCCAAACGGTTTTAAAAAAGGAGGAATTAAAATGCAATTTAACGTTTTTAAAGGCGAATTTATGTTTTATGAGTCGGATAATGACAGGACTGGAAGAGCAGGAGATACCATAAAACAAAGTGTTGCAGTTAGTAAATAATTTAAAAACATCTTTAAACGCCGTACCAAGAAATATCGGTGACGTCGTTAAACAAAAAAATACTAAAAGTGTTTTCAACAAATGAAGGATTCCAGATAAGCAAAATTGGTAAGATTTTAAGTGGTGAAAATGTAGAAGTCGGAAGAAGTCTCGCCAAATATAAAAATATTCTAAATGAAAGACGTAGAAATCTATTAATTGGAAATATAGAGAAGTTTCTAATTGTTAGCTGTTTTGATGATGAAGAGACTGTTTTATTATAAAATGTTTATTTTCTTAAGAATTCACTTTAAATTACTTGTTTGAATTTTTTGTATAAGCAAAGTATTTGTAATATGTACTTGTACTTTTAACTTCCACAAGCATATTTTGGAATTTTATGCTATTTTTGTGCCTATTTTAACTAAATTTTATGCTTTTTGAAGCACTTATATCAATCTTTTTAATGCTTATAAATCCGAACTCTAGTCATAACCAATGTTTTAGTTACATTAAAGCAGAGTTTATTAGTGTCGCACCAACTTTTTATAGTACTTACATCATGAGAAATGATGGCATGTAATTTTCAGATGTTTTCTTGTTTTCAGACAAAGCTCATATCACCAGCAAACAAAATAATGCTGCCTAAAATACTGAGTTTAGTAATATCATTTATGTAAATAAGGAACAGAATCGGTCCCAGGACAGATCCTTGGGGAACACTGCTTCTTATGACTCTATGATTGTATTTGACTCCATTTACATTAACTAATTGATTCCTTTTAAAAAGATATGATTTAAATCACTCTCGAATCTCAATCGATTCCAATTTCTCATATAAAATTTTGTGGTTAACACAATCAAATGCTTTTGACATATCACAAAATATAACAGCAGAATGTATCAAATTATTTAAATTTTTATAAATATGAAGATACCATTGTGTGTCTTACATTTACTTTGAAACCCAAACTGTCTATTTGATAGGATTTTAAATTTTTTTTAGTAAGATAATTCAATAATCTTGATTTTATTAATTTTTCAATAATTTTGGACCATGGAGAAAGCGAAGATATAGGTCTATAATTAGAAGGAAATTTACAGTCTCCGGTTTTAAAAATAGACGTAACAACAGCAGTTTTTAATTCAGACGGAAAATATCCTTTCAAACACTCTCATTAGGGATACGAAAATTTCCAGGCCTCCATCTGGGAGATTCCATATAACTTTAATTGGAATATTATCTAAACCAGCTGCTGTCTTATTCTGAATGCTCATGTTAGTTTGCCTCACTTCTGGAACATCCATTTGGATGCAAGAAGAAATTTTGGGTATGATAAATTACTAACGTTTTTATTATGTCTAGATGGTATTGATAATGTTAGTTTTTCTGCTTCCCGAACTAGTTACATTACTTTTTTTTTAGTTCTCCCCTTAGTTCATTCACAGTCAGATCAGACATTTTGTGACGACCTGACATTTCAATTTATATTTATAAAAAATCTTATATATTAAACTTTTTTATTTATTTATTTATTTGATCTAGAAACTATCCAGCACTACTACTACACTTATGTAACAGAATAATAATATAAACTAATAAATAGCTATGGTAATATATGTTTTCAACGTGGAAAATTCAGTTCAATGCGGTAATTGTTGTAATTAACATTACTAATACAAAATAACCTCCTTTCATTAGATGGTGCGATTTTTATGCTCACCACTGCACTTAACACCAAAATAAACACTTTGGATTTCTTAATAATTGAAGGGTGGAAAAGCTAGGGAACCTAAGTGCCAAAAATTGCAGTTTCTGCTTTTTGTTTTTGCTGATTAGAGACCTATGTGCTGTCGCCAAGGTCCCTAAGTGTCAAACATGTATGTTGCAAATTTGTAATTTCTAATGTGTAATTACTTGTGATTATGGAAGGAAATTTAGTGCAAAGTATTGTAAAGATTAATAACAAATACGAAAGAAGTAAGAAACGAGTTAGTGGAAATGAGTATGTAACTCAAAATGGTAGAAAGATACTGGCAAAGCCAAAGCCTGAAGAAAAGATAAATTTAAAGTTAGGTTATGGTAGCTAACATGTAAATGCAAGTACAGTTGCCACAGTCTGTCTTTTGAACATAGAACCGGATCATCTGTATATCATTAGAATCATGACAGCAAGAGCTATTCAAAACAATTTTTAATTGTTTTTCCGCCTATTTAAAAAAATGAAGTTGATGATGGTTACTCGAAACCGAAACGTTGTACAGGGATTTTGTTAGTGTATTTTAATAGAGAACAAAAAGTGGTTTTAGTTTTCCAATATCTCTTCAAATAAAGGAAAGAAAAAATAATAATGAAAATCGAGAAATCTACTCTTTTTTCTTAATATCTCTGACCATTTCCAAGATCCGATGCTGTGCATCCTTATCTTGGACACACTGTATATTTAAAACTAAGTTTCCAAATCTTTCATTCCATCATCCAAGAACATAACATGCAAAACATGCAATTTATTGTCATGTTCTGTAAAAAGTAATAATAGTGAGAGTCATAGTGCCAAAACCAAATTACAGTTTCATCACGTAAAGTACAAAGCTGCACTTTACCATTTTCTAAGTTCACTGTTATATCTATTGATCTACAGCAGGTAATGTTTGTTACAACTTTGCTGTACATATTAGTGATAGTAATAAAGCATATACAGGGTGATCATTTTAAAACTTCCCACCCTGAATATCTTGAAAACCAAAAAAGATATCGGAATTGATCCAAGG
>VTPC01002831.1:9265-45870 GCA_011009095.1 Ignelater luminosus | reverse complement strand
AATCACAACAGTAATTACGGTGGTTTGTGGTTTTATGAATATTGTAGGTATTACAGATTTATGTAAGTAACAAAATTTTGAAATCGACTAAATTAATATTTTTTAGATGTCAATTTACCGAAATACGAAAATAAACTAACTTCTTATAAAAATTGCAAATATTAAGAGTTTTTAAAATAGTTTTGAAAAGGTCTTTTGTATGTCTGGGGGTATCAGATAAAAATGCAAGGCTAATTGATCCTTTTTATTGTGCGGTCTTTTGAGCCTCTGTTGCCCTTGTAGGTAAATTACGTTATATGCTTTGGTTTTAAAAGATTTGTAAAATTATGTATTAGTTTTTCATCCAATAAAGTTATTTTTATGTATCTTGAGAGATTTCATTATTAAAAAACAAATTCTGAATAATTTATTAGTTTTGTTCAGTTTCTGTAAAATTATAAAATGGCACTTAAGGTTCCCTAGCTTTTTCATCCTCAAAAACTGTATTGCAGGAACAAGTTAAGACAGGTATATAGTATACTGATATGAGGTAAATTAATGTTATTCTGTGCTGACTCATGCTGTGATAACTGATTCAAGGTGCTTTTTTTTTGTTGTTGATCACCTTGTATAACGAAAGATAGTTAAAATTACACTAGGTGTAGGAATGATTTGTGGTACACAGGGTTGACAAATAGTCACCTTTTTACTATTTTGTCACTAGTTTATGAATGTAGTCTGTTTTCCTACTTTTTTTGTAGATTACAATCACTTTCATACTAATTTTCATAGAAGTCAGGAATTTATCTGTATCTTGCTTGATTGTTAGAATTTCTGCTCGTTCATCATAAGTTCATAATGAAAAGTATTCTACCTATCTTGCAACTGTCAAGTTGAATGACTTGAGGTTTTCATTATTTGGAAGCATTTTGTTGCAAATTTTCTTCTGGAAATAGTCTGACCAAATATTCCTTATGCATGTTAAATTATCGATAATTTTTATGAGTGCACCTATTTGGGATATTACTTATGACAAATCTATTGTCGGGTAACGGGTGTTTCCTAAAAATTTGGACCGAAATGAAAATCATGTAACATTATTTAGCCATTTGGTAAAATCTAGTTGGTTTTGGTATATAAAGTAGGCATTTGTTGTTTTGAACTGTTACTAGTTGAGTAGTCAGTTTGCTTGGAGATTTTAAATAATGAGCTTGAAAGAATTAGAGTTCCGAAATTGTGTGTATAAGTTTTATGAAGAAAATAGAGCTCTTGGCAAATTTTACACTTATAAACACTTTTTGTACGAAAATGTATCTAAATCGACAATGAATGTATCTACAATATTATCCAACGTTTTGAGAAGGGATTGACTGTTAACAGAAGAAATGGTTCTGGTTCCACAGCTGTGAAAATTACACCACAGGAACTTGAGCAAATTTAAAATCTCCTTGAAAACAATGATTCTATTTCACTATGTACAGCCGCAAGAAAATATGATGCAAGTCCTGGTTATTTATGTAAAACACTAGAAAAAGATGAATTTAAGGTACCACAAAAAACAAACTATACCAAAGCCAAAATGTAATTGCTTGTTGCACAAATTTCACCATCATGATTTAATTTTGGATGACAAGTCGTATTTTATTTTATCACAGTCGGCTATTAACAGGAATGATGGGTTTTACTCCACTTCTGCTAACGTAAAATTTGCAACAAAAGCAAAATTTGATGGAAATGTTCTCGTATGGATAGCCATCGGCCCAAAAGGAATGAGTTCTCCCTTGATTCCCCAGTTTAAAGACTTTTAATGCTCATTTTTTGATTAACGTTTCACAGTATTAACAGCTTACTTATGATACTGGGAGTAAGCTTGGGCAATTCACGAATTCATGAATTGAAAATTGATCAAAAAAAAATCATTTTTCAACAATTAATCCGTAATTCAATAAAGATAAATCAATTCATAAATTGACTTATACAGACTAAGATTCAGATTTATTTAAAATTGATTCAGATCAGTTTGAATCAATTTGGATCAATTCTAATCAAATCAATTAGTGTAAGTTTAAAAGGACCTAAATCGATTTTATTTACTACCATACTTGTACACTGCTAATCACAAGAAAATATTCTTGCGTAAGTAATTTGTGTTGCAAGTTCCAACATATCTTACTCATATTGATAAATGTTATCCAAAGATGAATGTATGAACAAACACACCGAGTGAAGTTTTGGAATTTGCAACACAAATTAATGACGCGACGTGATTATTAGTGTATTACAGCAGGTGTCATCACTACCACACTATCCAGGCCAATAAAAACAATTTTATTCAATGAAGGATTGATGACATAATAAAACATTCTGCGTCCACAATTTTTTGGGACACCCTGGATAATATTTAGATATTTATTAATACCTCAAAGCAATATCTACTAAAGCAAATAAACTGATTAAAATACAATTATTGGGTTGATCAATAAAATCATTCTATTGAATATCTCTAGGAATTGATCAAAATCGATTTGTTGAATTGATTCGAATTGATTTGTTGAATCAAGTAAAATGGATTTACTAATTTATGGTTACTATACTGAATAAAACAAATTCCTCAAATTAATTTCTTGAATTGACTTGAATCAATTTGTATCGATTCAAAAGATCAATTCAATGCAAATATGTTTCTCTCGAATCGATTTAAATAGATTTTTTAAACAGATTCCAATAATTGACTTTTCGGTTTGAATCTAATGGGTTTTACATTTACTTTTGAATTGAATCGTCTTGTGCAGAAAAAGATTGATTTTTTTCGATTAATCGATTTATTGCCCAAGGCTAGCTGGGAGTAGAAAAAGAATCTTTTATTATGTATTTATGAATGTTGTATTTATGTTAACGAGTTTATTTTTATGAAGTTTTTCATCCTTTTTTTGTAAATGGTTTGGTCACTTTTTAGTTACTTTTTTTGCTATTTTTTTGTGAAAATTTATTGTGAGCCTTGCATATACAGCGTGTTTCCCAATGATGGTAAAAAAATTTAATAGATAATTCCTGGGTTAATTATAAGTAAAAAAGTTCCTACAAATAAGTGTCCTAAAATGCATCCCTTCCAAGATACAGGGCGTTAAAATTACAGAATTATTCAAGGCTGTAATGTAATATGTAAGACTGCAGGCCTGCATAGCAGCTACAGGTGGCCATTTTGAACATTTTATTTAATAAAATGAAATTAAATACTGACCCCTTGTGCATAATAAACAATTTTATTTTAATAAATGTACAAAACTCTGTTAATACAAGGAAATCTACATTTCAAATTATCTCGAGAACAGTGCGTTTTAGGAAACAAATACAAGAATACTTTTTTAGCCTAAATTAAATAGGAAAATGGGAAATGTTGCCAGTTTTCAGGAAAAATACAGTAGTGTAGGGTTTATCTGAGAATAAAGTACAGAACCCCCTTCCTGTATCTAAGCCACTGCATTTAATTTTTCATCAATTATCATCTTATCAATAACCTTGGGCCAAAAATGAAAAAAAATATATAAAAACAAAAATCCCATTTTTTTCTATAAATTTTAACGTCCTGTATCTCAAATGGGGTGCATTTTAGGACACTTGTTTACATGAACGTTTTTACTTATAATTAGCCCAGGAATTATCTATTAAATTTTTTACCATCATTAGGAAACATTCTGTACTACATGCAAGAATGCTGCTGACAAAAAAGACAGTAATTACATAGAGACGACTTCTTAAACTATTTTTAAAGATGTTCAAGGATTCTTTTTGTATGCATTTTTGGAAAGAATGTTAAAATTTTATTTTAAAATGACCTAAAAATAATTACTTGGGGGTTTTTGAAGGCGTTGATCACAAATATGACAATAAAATAGTGACATGACATCTTCGACAAATAATATTCATTGCATATTTTGTTTTTATAAAAAATGCCCACACTGTCATGTGTGTAGTGGTTTGATAATACTACTCCATCATGATATCATCAACAGCAATGTAACAAATGGTATGATAATCATTGATGATATTACGATATCAACGAGTGTAATGTGCTGCTCTGGTTTTATGAGATATCTTCAATGATTAATACATCACGAGTTTTTTAAAAATGAAACCTATTTTTAACTTTGTAATCTTTATAATAATTAAATGTCAAATTTGACAAGTAAAAAATGCTGTTGGAACGGATCAAAATAAGGTGATACATTCTTTTGTTTTTTATCAATGCTGTGATAACCTCTTGCTACCCCATTTTAACCAATTCAAAACATTGAAAACTGATCGTGTCACATGAATTACATTATTTGCAAGAAAATTGCTTATAACAGTGATTTGGTTGAGACTAATATACAAAAAAAGATGACTGATTTTTTATGGTGAATATCATAGTAAATGTTATCAAGTCTAAAACTACTCCAAGCAATTTCTCTTGTTATTTTTAACAAAATCACCTGTGAAGTATCCCATTATTAAGGATAATGTTTGAAGTGGTATACTGAGGAAGAAACTTTTCTGCAAAGGCCAACACTGACTCTGACTATAACCTAATGGGGAATGTATGGTCTACTCTGTAGATATCATCTCGGAAACAATCAGAACTAATATAATAATTGCTGGCTGATTTGTTTTTATCATAATATGAGGTGCCTGAAATGCTCCATCCATTTTGTTTTATAAATACCAAGCAAGATCCAAGGCTAGTATAAGTGATAAATCTCAATAATGCATAATTAAAGAGGCAGATTTGGAAAGATTGTTTGATTTGGCTTTTAGCTGTTTGCAAAAGTACAGCATTGCCTATTATGAAATGAGAATATTTTTTGAAATTCACACCAAAATGTTTGGAGTATGCTGAAAAATATAATTATAGTAAGAGCAAAAGAAGCATGTACAGAAAAAGGTAAAAGGAGATTTGGAAGTTCTGAGTTTTCTGGGATACCATAATTAATGATACCTGAAGGGTGTTTTGGATTTTTTCCTTGGGTGTTATCAATGATTTGAGTTTTTCAAATTTTCGGTTGTTTTGTCTTGGTTATTTTAGTCATTTATGAAAATTGAACCAGGTTAGTATCATTCTTAATTACCATGGATACAGTGTGTCCACATTTCGATGCTTACTATTGGAATCTCGGAAACTGTAAGAGATACGAAGTCCGTTAAATTAGAAAAGATTTGGCTATTTTGGAGATCAGTTTACTTATGCTTTTGTTTTTTCAAAAAAGTTCACGGCTTACTAGATGTTTGCTAAAAACGAAATTATCTTATTTTTTTTTTAAATAAAAAGCATTTCCCACTTAGTGTGCCATGACTTTAAACATATGAAAATCATTGATTTTTGTCAGATAAATTACATTTGTTATGTAACAATTGCTAAAACAAAACAAAAGACGCTTTTAAGATACTTTACTGAGCATTCATAGATAGCATCAAATAAGTAGGTAATGGCCCATAAAAGCGTATTTATTTTGTTTTAGCAATTTTTGCATAACAAATGAATTTCTTTAATAAAACTCCACGACTTTGTGTGTTACATGTCATGGCACACTATGATGAAAAATGATTTTCACTTCATAACTCGGTAAAACAAAAGAATAGCTGTCAAACCATGTATCACCGAAAAGCATTTAAGGAGTGCAGTTCAGTAATATGGAAATCAAGTAGGCGTTCCATTAGAAAAAATTTGGATTTACGTTTCACCGGCGAAGTAAAACAAAAGACAATTGCGAAAATAATTTTTTGTGTTTCGGAATAAATTCTCTAAAACATCCTCTTTGCTGTTCTTTTCTATCTTTGCTCGTTCCTGAAATATTTCACTTTAAAAAAAATAAGCTAATTTCGTTTTTAGCAAATATCTAGTAAGCTGTGAACTTTTTTGAAAAAACAAAAGCATAAGTAAATTGATCTCCAAAATAGCCAAAACTTTTCCAATTTAACCGACTTCGTATCTCTTACAATTTCTGAGATCCCAATAGTGAACATCGAAATGTGGACACACTGTATAATTAATCCACCATGGTTCCAACGATTGTTTCCATGGTTATTTTGATTAATCAGGTTAACCGAGTTTGATTTTTGTAAATACCTTTCCTTCCAACTGTGCTAATACAAAAATATTATACAGCATGTCCCTGAAAACAACCGACAAATACTGACTGCAGATTGCTAGGATAAAATTGTAATCCAATCTAGCTACCTAACTATATCCCAAAATCTATCATTTATGATATACTGAGTGTCAAAGTTGAATTTAGAATTTCTTGTTCTTTCAATATTCCAAGAACAAGGAATGAAACTTTCTACCTGCTTACTTGTGTCTACTATTTTATGTAATTTTGGGTTTGATATCCTAATCAGGGATGGGAAATTGGGAAGGGCTAGCTCACTACTCGAAAGAAAATTGTTACATCACTGAAAAATCAAAAAAATTATCAGTTTCTAAAATTAACAATCAATTTGGCTGTAGAATGCTTCATTTTTTAGTAGAATTGGATTTTTAATAATGTATTTAAATTAATTTTAAAGCTGTCTGAAGGACCAGCATCATGTATTTGGTATTAAATTAAATGTTTTAACACCAGCAATCCAAATATCATCACCAATAACATGAAGTTTTGTATCTCAAAAAATTCTATTTCTGCGACGTCACCAAATGGTGATATTAAGTGTGGTCTTGGCTATCATGAAGTGTTGGATCAGAAACTGACTTAAAAAGTGTTTACGATAAAATCTAGTCGGCTAAGGGCACACATAAACAAAACTGGCATCGGTGACATAATTTCTTGTTAACATTATTTGTGAATATGCAAGTGACTCTGTAGTGTAATATAACTACAAAATTTATACTTTAAGATGAAATGCCATCGAAAGAACTAGAAGTTCGAAAACAGATTTTGAACATTTACAATCAGAATCCAGAGCATTTGCAAAATGACATCGCAAAACAATTAGGTCTTGCAAAATACACCATCCAAAACGTTTTAGTCAACTTCAGAAAGACATTGATGATAGAAAGGAAAAAGAAATATGGAGGAAGAAGCGGTCCCATTGATAAAAATAAAGCGAAGAAAGTGGAAACTTTGTTAAACAAGAATCCTTCCCTTTCGTTGGCAAATGTTGCTAAAAAGCTGAACGTTTTATGTTCAAAACTGCTGGTCTGAGATTCTACAAGGTAAATATTGCACCTGATAGATATACGAACAGCAAGAAAACATTGCCCTATCATGCTACCGAAGACTGTACAATCAATACGTGACCAAAAATCAATGTTTAATTATGGACGACGAAACTTACATAAAAGCTGATTTCCGACAATTACCCGGAAACGATTACTATGTTGCAAAATCCTAAGGAGCTGTCAGTGATAAATTTAAAAAGAAGAAATTGTCAAAACTTCTTAAGAAATACATGATTTGGCAGGCCATATGCACATGTGGTTTTAAAAGTATCAACCAGGATATTTACGTTAAACGTTTACTGCCGCTCATTCATCGTCATAAGGGTTCTGTAGTTTTCTGGCCAGACCTAGCAACCTGTCACTATGGTAAACTGGCAAGAAAATGGTACTTTGACAACAAGGTAAATGTGGTAACCAAGGAAGACAATCCGCCTAATTGCCCGAAACTTCGAGCAATAGAAAAATATTGGGGCAATGGTGAAGCGAAATTTTTTTTTTTTGTAAAACTGTTAGATTAAGGTTTATAATTACATAGAAACATAGAAAATACATTGGTTGATTTGAAGTTAAATAAATATAGAATAAAATCATCGACCGGATTTTATCGTGTACACTCTTTAGTAATGAGTTAATGAGAAACTATCTCAAATGCTTTGACACACAAAGCTCACAAAACAGATATTGGTAAATCTGAGATATGACAGTTTTTTGGCAATGATATATATATTAAAAAAATTTGGCACCCATTTGACACCTGGTAGTTACAACCGAGGGGTAAACCACTCTAGGCAGTCGTGTCAACAGTCTTTATGGAAATCCTAAGAAATTATATTGTTATCATAAAGAAATTGTGGAATTCAGTAGGAAATCAGAGCAGTTGTTGAGTAATCAAAGCAGTCGTCAGTATTCATGCCCAAGGCAGCCACAGAAATCAGACATTTTTTTCAGTAGTTGCGTACAAATTTTAGCTAGCTGTTTACCACATGGTAAGAACTTTTGTTATTTCTTCTGTTTATTGATAATATTGTCCTGTCATGAATACAGTGAGAACATTGTGTAGGGTAGACTGGGGCTAGTTGAGCAGTTTTTATCACAAAACCAAAAATGATGTAGCAGCTGGCTGAACACAGTTTTTCATTTAAAATGTAATTGAGTTGTACCAAAGTAGTTGAAGTTCTAGTGCTCTTTCTTTTATATGTACACTTCTGAGAAAATAATTTATTAACAATTATATTTTTTTCATAAAAAGTGAATTTTATTGAATAGCAGGGCTAGTTAAGTCATCCTGTGCCTAATTAGCCTTGCCCCAACCATGTTTTTCTGAAGAAATATTATGTTCCAAGTAAAACTGTAATGTAATGTAAAGAATAAACTATTTTGATTTTAACTTAATCCATTGAATGGTTTTGTTCTCAGTCTAAAAACAATTAAGAAGACAAATTTGACTTTTCATCGTGAAAACAAACAAAGCGGTCTTACTCGTCACTTGATTACCAAAAACCAATACTATCAAGCCCTGAATACCATGCAATCAACACTTCTTTTGGCATAATTTTCTAAACTTGTTTGCTACATAACTTCAGAGATACAGTCATGTCTTAACTTGCCCCCATGCTCAAGTCACCTATCAAAATTATAATTTTTATCTGCGGCTGTTAAATAATGAACCCATTTGAATTTGCTTTTCTTTAAAAGTTGTAGATAAACTATTATATTTGACTCGCACGTAATAATTATTTTTTCACTCAAATGATTGCAAAACTTGCCTTTCGGCTCATGTTGCAAACTTCATCCTCATGAAAGGTAATAACCATTACTTGCCCATTAAATAATATACTATTTTAACACGAACAATTCCACTTCAGTTTTGAATTATTTGAGACTTAAATTATACAGTCAAGGTAATTTCTTATAAAAACTAGTTTATACATATATCATGCCGTGTTTGGTATATTACGTGTAATACCATGATAATAAAATAATTAAGCCGTATTTTAATTTACAAACAAGTGATAACTGCTGCCTAAACTAAGTAATGTATGAAAATAATAAAATTTACTTTTTTCTTTTCTTTATTAGAATATAAAACATATAATCTTATAAAAGAGTGTTATTCTTATAGGAATTCTCGACAGTAACTTTTTTAGTCAAGTTTAGTTGATATTAAAATGGATTAAAATAAACAACTATGCCAAACAAAAAGTGCCGCGTTATCTGTTGTCTCTTGTTGATAACATTATTACAGTTCATTCCAAATTCTCTATGTGGAAAGGAATCTTTATTTATATATGATTCATAAATGGCAAACATACTTGTATAGGATACTATTATTACTTTAGCTCTTGAACATTAATGTTTATGATGTTGTTTACTGTAAAAAAAACTATTACGTTTGTTATTATTGAAGAGTAACTTTTACGGTGAGATTGTAGTCATCATTTTGTTGCAACATAAATGGAAACTTTGTATTTTATTTTTATTATATTCTCAAAAAATCTAGACTTTGTAGAAATTAAGATCATAGCCATTTCTTGTCTAGTATGTATGTATTAATCCATCTTTTTGGTTTGGTTATTTTGAGGATTGAGTAGTCAGTGTGAAATTGACAAATTTCCTTATATTATTAATTAATGTACAGGATGTATTTAAAATGGCGCATAATATATGCGCCACGTTATTTTACATCACAAGCTGAGAAAGAGACTCTTAATATCATTTTGATGAAAACTTCTTCATTATGAAGTTATTAATGTTCCTAATTCTTATTAAAATTTCTGTTTTTAATAATTAAGACAGAGTTGTTATAATTATTTGTAGTTTAAGTAATAAAAAGAAACATTTGGTCACATTGTTGTTTTATTTCTTAATAGTTTGCTTGTAATTCACTTCTTATTATTGTTAAATCTTCACTGTAGAATCTTTAAAAATATGTTGCAATGCTGTATTGTTGTTGCTATGAAATCATTTATTATGAAAAGCAGTAGCTTCGCAACCAGCAACCCTAGTTAAATATCATGCAGCATTGTCAGCTCGAAAAACTTTTAATTGATCATATTTTAAAAACTGTAGATTTATAGCAAAAAATGTATTTAACTTTTTGATGTAGATTTGTGTGGTGTGCAGATTTTAAATACACTCTGTGCACATTTTTTATTCATGTTTTCTTTACGGAATCCAAAAGTAGTAACAATAACAGCTTGAATCCTATACGATTGAGTAGTAAAAGATTGTTTAGAATAAACTTATTAGTTTGCTAATTTCTTTATTGATTTAGTACTTTTTAATTTCTATAAATATTTTACATAGCCAATAATTGAATCTGTTATTCTTAAATAATGTTCTTATTTTTAAAGCCAGAAACAGCTTTATTGAAGTGAAAATGTAAATTTTAATAATTACAATATATCTATCAAATTATTATCATTCTTATGTCGATTTCAGTCAAAAACGAGCGGCATGGCGGTATGCAACAGATCGTGCAGCGATAGCTGCGAGGTGGACGTGGTTACAAGCTCAGATTGCCGATTTGGAATATCGAATTCGCCAATACAGCGATTTGCACAAACAAATCCGTGCAAACAAAGGTCCTGTAATATTAGGCGGTGCAAGTCCGCCACATAGTGTACCTACATCACCGAATGCTGTTAATGGTTATCGTGGACAGCTACCTGGTGCTTCGCCCATCACATTAAAATCTGTAGACTCGACTGCAAATGGAGCTGTACCAAATTCCGATCCACAAACTTGCACTGCTGCTCGGACGAGACCTTTGGTTAACTTTCGCAAGCGAAAACTTTTACAAACTTGGGGCCTTCATACTGTTTCTAAAAAGGCAGCTCGATCTTCTACTATACGTTGTGGATGCACACCACCTAGCTTTCAATGTGCATTGTGTACTGGAAGAACGGATCCTACACGTCCTAGGGATCTTCCAGATTACCTTAGTAAATCAGAACGTATATCATTACTGGATCCTTCATTTCATCCAGTGTTTTCACTACCAGAAGGTGAGTGGATGTTTTTAATTTTTGTAAAGCTACTTTAGGTGTATGCTAACTTGAATATCTTAAGTATTAGTTTAAGCTGTATTGTGAAATATACCAGGGCTGACTTAACAATTTCTAAGGGGAAAGGTAATTACTAAAAAACGTTTAAGCGAGCTATTCAATACTATAAAAACCAAGCAGGCGAAAACATTTTTTTTCATATTTTGAAATTTGTATTAAATTATTTAAAACTCTTACATTTTATCTAATTAAGATATTAATTTATGATGGGATAAAGGAAGAAAATTAACCGAAGAAAAAAATGCTTTTAAGTATTCTGTAAGGGAATTAGATGTAGTTTCATCATTATTCGTCATTATCAATTTTTATCATTCATTTTGTTAATGTTGGTCTACATAACTAAATAGCTAAATATGGGAAACATGTTGAAAATTAACTATTATGCCCATTTTCCTTTTCAAGATGCCTCTGCAAATATTCATCTTGAAGCTATTATGAAGACTCCTGAGTGGCAACAGAGAAGTACTAGGCCTAGTATGAAAACGGTGAAGTTCATTGCAAAAGGGGAACGTTCGGATAAATTAAGTATTCCTATGGAACACCAACCAAAGAAACCTCCACCACCTGACCATCGGCGAAAGTATAATCGTCTCATTAAGTCCAGTACAATTAATGCTCTCACTGCTAGTAAGTTTTGCTTTTAATTATTTTACTTTTATGGCTACTCCAGTTTGTGGATAACATGCAAAAATGTTTTCCATCACATTCATGGTATGAGTTGCCTAGAATGAAATCATGCCATTGCACCAAGAGAAATGCAAAAATCTCTTTTGGATCTCTTGCCTGATACAGTGATTGATTGATTGTGTTGCTGTTCATTTTATTTTTAATAATAAATAAATGACATAATTACTAATTTATAACTTTTCAGAAATTAAAAGCAAGTTTCGTGGACGAAAACCTGGACTTCATTCGTTGGCGCGGCTAAGAAGGAAAAGACATTCTGAGAAATTATCAATAGCCCATTTACAATCAACAGTTGGAGAAGGTGGCAATGAAGAACTTGAGCAGATAGCAACCACGAGTGGAAGTGTTAAACTTGATTCAAGAAGTTCATCACCTTTACTTTCTATGCAAACAATTTCTAGTTATAAACGTAGTAGTCGTGTCAGTTCATACGACATAGATAACATCGTTATACCATACAGTGTAGCAGCATCAACTAGAGTAGAGAAATTACAGTACAAAGAAATTTTAACGCCAAAGTAAGTGAGATTAATTATTATTATAAAAGTCGGACCAACAAGGAGTAATATTTAAAATTATTTGTTGTTACAGATGGCGAATGGTAGATCCAGATTTTGCAACAAAATATAATGTCAAAAATAATGGTCTAGTTAATACTTCAGGAGCAGAGAGTGATGTGAGTATCAATTTAAACATTTTTTGCGATATTATTTGAGCTATAGTCTTTCTTGATTTAAAAGATATTTTAAAAATCAATTTAATTCTTTATATTTTGTACTTACAGGTTGAAGATTTCTCAGAAGAGGCAGTAGCACTTCGCCATGAAAAATGTGAACATGAAGAGAAAAAGAAGTTTTTAAGTTATTTAAAATTTCCTTATGGTTATGGTCGATCTCGTTCTCATAAACGAACAGACAGTAGAGCTGAATCTAGTGGATGTAATACACCTGATCCTATGTCTCCTCATACTGGTGACGCGTTAGAAAATACAATCTCACCACTTACGTCTCCACCTGCAACACCACTTTCTGTTAATACTGATGATACTGGATCTCTACCATCAATTAACATGCTTCGTAAACGTACAGTTTCTCAATCTCGGGCTAAAGATAAGGAAATATTAAGAGATGAGTTGCGATGTATTACACCTGAAAATGTTGAAGTTGTTCCATACGACAGAAGGGCGTTCCCTCTCTCTGAGGAAACATATGATAAAATGTTGAAATTAATGCCTGAGAATCATCAATTCAAAACTAATGCTCGAGCACAAGACTATGCAAGTACTGTTAGTTACTTAGATGATGACAGAGTCGATTCTCCTGACAGTGAATCTACAGAGTCTGCTATTGGAGAGGAAGACCCTAATGATCCTGAATGGATTGATATGGAGAATATTAAGGATCGTTATAGGAGATAAAATTTTTACATTGTA
Source organism: Ignelater luminosus (assembly GCA_011009095.1). Taxonomy (NCBI): domain Eukaryota; kingdom Metazoa; phylum Arthropoda; class Insecta; order Coleoptera; family Elateridae; genus Ignelater; species Ignelater luminosus. The sequence goes on along the minus strand of VTPC01002831.1, from coordinate 32,510 downwards.
GTTACTTCTGTTTATTAAAATTTATTTCTGGGCTGACTGTTTAAACATCTTGGATTAAACAGATGTTACTTAATGTTTAATCCACATTTGATACAAATTTAAATCAGCTTGGGATTTTGTATTGAAACTACAAATCTGTGATGTCATTTATATGTAAAATATTTCAATACTGTTGTTATTTTATAGTATTGTATCAAATTGATGCATCTAAATACAGAATTCAAAGCTTTCTTAATTTATAGTCTCGAATTATAAATATTTCTTCGCAGTTAAGGCTAAAAAGCAGTTAACACATGAATTCAAGTATTTTGATAAATAAATCGTTGATTAATTATTATTGTTAGTAATACCATTATACATTTTTGTTGTTCCCAGTAAGCAGTTTGATATCAGTTTATATAAGATGTCGTTTATCCCAAACTTGAAAATATTTAGTATTGTATTAATTCATTTTTTAAGCAATTGTAAAACTGTAAATAACATTGTGTTTAGTTGTATCAATCAAATACATTTTGCAAGATCTTACAATAAAAACTTGGATTAAAAGATATTCTCAACAATAAACACAAAATATATTTGGTCAGTCATTTAAAGTGTTATAGGATCTAAAAGTGTCTGTTAAAATTATAATATATTATTAAAGTTGTTAACTGCATTAAAATTTTTGCTTTAATTAGATTTTCTTTTGTAAATACTTCATTTAATTTAAAATAAAATAATTTTGTATTGAAGACTTTTGTGTACATTATTATTGACACCACACTGTAAGAATGATGATTTTTGTATTTGTATTTATGTGCATAAGATAGATACTACATAAATATGACCTATCTGATTCATTTAAAATAAGAGTTTTTTAATGCTGTTGTCAGATACATTGGATAACTAGAATGTACTCTTTATAAGAGTGTAGTTTATAACGTGTAATGATATAAAGTAAAGGTATTGTAGTAATCGGTGTACTAAGGCTACCATTTACGGTTTACAAAGATTATTTACTTTTTAACAATTATCTACATCAGGAAGAATTACATTATGCCTGGATAATATGCCTTAAATGTAAATTAAATTTTGTTTTATAGTAATACCAAAAGAAAAAATGTAGTTATTGTAAATTATTAAATCATACTATCAAACAACAAAACCTTACACTTTCAGAATTAGTTTTATTCATTACCAATTCCAACATACTTTTCCTGTGTATTCATTAAAACTGTTTTCAAGTAATATGATTCTAATAAGTTCATATTTTTGACAGTAGAGTATGAATGATGGTAATATAATTGTACATATTTATCTACCAATGAAGTAACAATAAAAAGAAAACTTATTTAAATATTATCGTTTGTCTTTATTTATTAAATAAAATATATCAAAATTTTTACAAAATAAATAAGTTTATTACCTGCAGTTGGAATGGAATGTTTACTATACATCTTAGGATAGTTTTGAAAATCCTTACTACTGAAATTTTAAAAAAATAGTATTTTAAAGAGAATTTTGCACCGCTTCATGTTAATCCGTCCTTGGGAACTTTTGAAGACTATAAGGATAAGGTAAAGCATGTCCGGTAAGTAAAGAGACAAATGCTTTTTGCAAATAAAGCAAATATTTTTTTGCATAATGAATTATCCGATCCTAATAAAAGAATGCCTGTTTAATCTAGTTTGCTATGGTTATGACAGTTTTATGTTTAAATGTCAAGTTTGAAAATGTCGCGCAAAGAAAATGAATATTTTGCAAAAAAAGTGGTGCACTACCTAAACAATATGGCAAAGGGTGATGCCAAAAGTACTATCCAGCATTTTGTAAAAGAAGGAAGAAGGCAAACAACTGTTTCTCGAATAATTAAAAGATACTGGAAAGACAGAATATGCTCCAATTCCTGGCCATCCAATTAGCAAACAAATGCTGAAAAAACAGAAGATTGGAACACTCTTTACTAAATGTCCCACTCCATCCGTGCGTATTGTAGCCAAAAAACTGAATATTCCAAAAAGTACAGTCTGACATAAAAGTCAAGAAACTGGGCATTAGAGCACAGACCCAGAAAAAAGCACCAAAGTATGTTAAAGACCAAGAAAGAAGAGCAAAAACTGGTTTACGAAAAATTTACAAAAAAACTCGAAGAAAGACTCTTGTGATTGATGACGATACATACGTAGTTCTGGAACCTGAAGGACGGCCTGGACGTAAATATGTGCATTTGAAAAATCATGATGAACTTCCATTTCAATTTAAATTTAAGGGAATTACAAAGTTTCTCAAAAAATATTTAGTTTGGCAGGTAATCGACGAAAATGGGAATGTTTCAGAACTCTATGTTACAAATAAAAGTTTGACTGCTGATATCTACTTGAAGGAGTGTTTAAAGAAACGACTGCTTCCTTTTCTTCTTAAACATCACAATAAGGAAGAAATTTTGTTTTGGCCAGATCTAGCAACCTGTCATACCAAAGTTTGCTTCGAGTTTTTAACACAGGAAAAGTTAGAATTTATTGGGAAGCATGAAAATCCTCCTAACGTCCCACAAGCAAAAGGGATTGAAAAATTTTGGGCCCTATGTAAGCAAAGGTATTTGGAACAAAAGAATACTGCCAAAAACATTGGCGGTTTTAAGCGCATTTGGAATAAAATTTCTAAAAATGTGGCTGAAGAATTGGGAAAAATGGTAATGGAACATGCATATAAATATTTAAGGGAAATTGGTTATAAAGGCATTCAAAATGCAATGTGTAGTATATATAAGTAGCAAAAACATTAATTTATTATATAGTTAAATTTGAAAGACTTCTTGAAGATTGTTAATAAAATTTACTTCATCGTAATTTGTCTCTTTACTTACCGGACATGCTTTAAATACAAATGCACCATTAATTCTTAGTTTTTATAATCTTTTATGGTTTGTTTTAACATTGTACAAGACTTTCAAAAAGGGAGTGATGAATTTCAAACTATGTTTAAATTTATTTGTGTACATTGGGTATCATCATGTTTGGCCACTGTTGGAGTTTCATATGCTAGCACAAATTTGAAAAAATAAAGTTAGGTAGTATCAAGAAGCTGCATCATAAGCTTGAAAATGTAAAAAGTATACAAATAATGTGTCAGCAATGTTTTAACTTAGAAATTCAATAAGAATTTAATCAATGTTATGCGAAAACTCCCTATTGAATTTCTAAAGATAAAATGGTAATTTCCTTGAATACGTATTACACTTTTAAACTTATGAAACCACTTCACAATAAATACTTGCTATTCTGTGCTGTATGATGCTTCTTTTTGAAATTCATGCTGGCATATGAAACTTCAACAATGGCCAGTCACAGTGATACTAACATAAACAAATAAATTTGTGTAGGCATTCTGCAAGTGCACTGGTGGCACTGCCTGGTAATGACTTTGTGCTCATTTTGTATGCTGAACTTACAGATTTGTAATATTTTGTAAATGTCAATGCATGTAATATTTGCTACTGGTAACAAGCACCGAAGTGGTTGATTTTGAAGACAGTTCCATAAAATATATTTTAAAAGCTTGAATCGTAAGAAAAAGAAGAAAATTAATTGTCATGCCATGTAATTAATGTCAAAGAATCACAAAGTACTGGCATGTCCAGGGTGACATCTCGACCTTCTCTGCCTAAATCAAAGTAGCTTCATTGAGAACATTTTAGAAAAAGTAATTGTGATTTCTGAAAATATAAATTCTATTTTAGAAAAGGTAATTTTGATTTCGAAAAGAGGAAAAGAAAATTCTAATCCTATTCATGTCTTGAAATCTAAATTACATTTCCCAAAATAAAAATTACATTTTTCGAAATTAATATGGTTACCTTTTTTGAAAATGAAGTTACCTTTTCTGAAATTGAGATTAATGATATCTCTTTGCATAACGGTATTTTGTACATTTAGTGCGAATAAAAAGTAGAACTGTCTTACTTTTAGCTATATCCATATCTTATCTCTTTCATAAAGTTTATTTGAGAAAAAATACAAATGAACATTATCGTCTGTGTTTTTATGGTTATTATGACAATTTATTACACAACAAAATAATTTAGATCTAAGACAATTTGACAGATGCAGAATAGTATACTAAATACGACAAAGTAAACCTCTAGAGGCATCAAGTGCAACTCAGTATGTGAGGCCTATATCAACATAAACAGAGTTTGAAATTAGTCATCCTTTTTTTTTTGAAAGCCCTGTACTTCAATTGATTATCTGACTAACATTTCCCAAACTTTTGTTATGGGACAGTATGCGTATGGAAGGAACATATAATAATATTAAATTTGTGGTTCTTGGCATTAAAAATACAGTAGTTATTAATGGTTAAGTGTGTATTTCATGGAAGTACTGGTTTACTAGCATTATATAAAAGTTAAAACTGCAAGTAAAAAAAAAACGTAATAATTGATTGTGCAAATTTAAAAAGGTGCATTTTGTTGTTGGTACTTGAGCTAATAGTTTTAGTATCAGGAATATTAGTTTTCTTTCTTACTATTAATTCTAATCAAAAGCTATCATCAGCATTAGTAGAACTGACAAAAAATGGTTATACCTATGATGCTAGAACCATTAAAACAACAAAATGCACCTAAAATCAACTGTTGTATGTTGTTCTAGTTTGTCATCACAGTTAACGTAAAAAACAAAGCGCTCTGATGAAATTATTTGGATGTGAAACTATAAAAGAAAGGGGTACAAGACTAATAATAATAATAATAATAATAATAATGTCTTTATTGCGCAAATATAAATAATAAACTTAAAATACAAAAAAATCAAATAAGTGCAAGTTCTCAAATCAATCTTATTAAATCGCCATTGTAATTGTAAAGAAACTCTGGTTCTAAACGATTTAAAGAGAAAGAAAAAAAGAGAATATCATTTAAGTATCAGTTGAGGCTTTTAATCATTATCATATTTCAAGGTACAACAGAAATTAATAAACTAAAGAAGATAAATTACTATAAGATAAAATACTAAACAAGAAGTATATGAGTTATTCAACAATTTTATTTTTGATATAAATGATCACGACAATGTTTTTTGAATTGTAGTGGAGACATATCTTTCAGGTGTAAGGGGAGCGAGTTATAAATTCTAACCATATTGTAAGAAAACGATCGTTGAATGTATAAGCAGTTCTGTGTTTTGGAAGAGACAATAATCCCCTATGTCTCACATTTATGTTGTGAACATCAGTTCTGAATCTGATCTTATTATAGAGATAGGGAGGAGTTATAGAGGAAACGATACTGTGATAGAAGCATGACATGTGCAGTAACCGTCTGCTTTGCATGTTTAACCATTTCAAAGTTATTAACTTGGAAATATGATCTCTTTTCCTTTTTCCGTAAATAAACCTTAGACATGAGTTCTTTCATCTCTATACCATCTTAATATCTGGAACCAAGTCTGGTCTGATTATAGTTATGGAGGAGCTATTAGGTGGGTTCAGTGCCTCCTGACACATTGCTTTACCCCTTCACACAAAGATAATTATTTGCCTTTTTAAAATTACATCAACATAAATCTTTAACCAGTCATTTCAAGCCACAGAAAAATGTGGCTTGTTAGAATTTTTCTAGTACCTACAAATCTTTATTGCTTTCCTTAATATATGTAATGTTCTTGCAAAGGTTCTTGAAAGTTTTCTTTAATTATAGTGCAAGAAACTTTTACAATTTTCTGGATGTTTTTGGTACTTTGTACTATAATATGGTCAGTAAGTTTTATGATTTTAAAACAGATGTCTACCAACATATTGTTTTTTACTAGTTGGTATTTAAAAAATCAAGTGGTACATCTGCCCAACAATGCAAAAGAATCTCTCAGACAAATTTGGCAAATTTTTGTATAAGTAATAAAAGGGACATTTGGGAGGCACTTATGGACAGCCATGAATATTATATCATCATACTGTGTGTCATATTGGTCATATTCAGTAGTTGTATATACATGCACGTCATATACCTGAATATTTTCATTTGTGCACATGGGCACACTTGTGAAAATATTCGGATACTTGGCGTGCACTCAGGATATAACAACAGTTATTTAGTGCGGTAAGGGCCATTTTTTTGAACGAGTTTTAAAAAGGTCTTGAATACAAATGTTATAGGTACATTTTCTTTTCAGCGGTGGCAAGTGAATTTACGGCCGAAGAATAGTTATTTAAATATCAAGAGCATAAGTGCATTTTAACGTTTAAGAATAATAAGTTGGGAGACCGAGACGTACCTAGCAGGTACCTAGTAGTTATAAACAAAGTGATTTGTTTTCTCGGACTTGACTGACTGCTCATGAAACTTGTAAATAATACATACAGGGTGTCTCTAAAAGATTGGGACATAGCCTAACTGCAGACTCCTGGGATAAAAATAACAAGACTTAACCCACCTTACCTATATCCAAAATTGTCTCGTTAAGTCGGTACAGGGAGTGAAAGTTTTTTGAAAAAAAAATTAAGTTTGCTTATAATAATAGTAGGCTTTGATCAATTTTTATAATTTTTGGTATGACATGTTTTGTGACTATAAGTCACGTTTCGAGATGGTTTTGGTCTTTATCAGTAAGTTGTAAGTGTATTAAACAAAGATGTCGCAGTACAGATTTGGTGATAACTTTTTAGTGCCTAGGCTGAGAACTTTCAAATTTTTTTTCCAAAAAGATATTTTCTTTAGAAACATTTTTTGTATCTTTGTAAATTTTGATAACGCTTAAGGTTTATCCACAAAAAAATAAAATTTTCAATTTAGTCAAAGTTCTAGACGAAAAAAAGTATAGTGTAAAACGGCCTTTAAGCTATGTCCCAACTTTTTAGAGACACCCTGTATATTATCTAGATTATTTTGTTCAAGAAATAAATTATTTCCCTACATTCATGGTTTTTACAGTAATTCTACATGCTTTTAAATTAGCAAGTTATTAATTAGTTAATTAATTAACTAGTCTTAAGATATGAATGAGTCGAAGTTTTGCAAACTCCTTTTTCCTCAAGAACGGTATAAAATATAAAATATGACAAAACATTCATTAATTCCATCAATTCTTAATACATGAACGCATCGTATGTATAATGACATTAATAAGGTAACTTCGGAACTTACTGTCATTACCAATTTTTATGCTGCGCATGCGCACCAAACGCTTTTTTTCACGATGTGTTTGACCTTGGAGGATTTGACGGTTACGATAATTTGACTTGTTTTGAATTTAAATTTTAAAAACAAAAAACGTCAGGTTTAATTTTTATGAATATTTAAAGAATTATTTTTCTTCGGTAAGTAAATCTATACAATTGAATTTGTCTGCGTTCTATTATAATGCAAGACATTTTGTAATTTTATCATAAAAGTTGCATTTAGAAGTAATATAATAATATAAAGTAAAACTTAACCTAAACATTTCATCAACATTCTTAATTTATTTTTTTATCTTACAGTAACTCACAATGGATAAAAGACTTCAAGCAGAATTACTTTCTGAGTGTGCTTGTGGAAACTTTAAAGTTGTCTCTTCATTAATCTCCAAAGCAGATAAGTTTGATGAATGTTTGGCAGCAAAAGTTGTTATTGAATGCTGCAGGGGATTATATACAAAAAAAGTAGCTTGTACAATTGTCGAAGAAGACTTATATAATGTACTGACAATATGTGTAATGTATATAGATGCTCTTAACGATAAGCTATCAACAGGTTATTTACAATCTATGTATTACATTATAAAGTTTTTTATAGAAAAGGTAAGTTTTTCATATTCAGTTTTAAAGAAAGTTTATGTAAAACATTCGTAATTTATTTTTAGAAAAGCTTTAAATTAATACTTGAAATGGAAGAGATACTGATTCCAAAATTCATAAATTTTGCGAATTCTCCAAAGATAACAAAGTTGTATGTGGCTCTCTATTCCCTTATACACAATACAGTAGTAGATTTGTTACAGTCTGAGAATATATATGAAAGCAATCAAATACTGTGTAATTTCTGCACGTTATCGTTGAAAATGAAAGCAAATGCATCTCCCGTTGCTTCATTAGTAAATACTGCATATTCATATTTTAAAAGTGCAAGCTTTATTAACATGGATTCAAAACTACAGTATGATTGTTACATTAAGATAGTGCATTTAATAAAAACGTACAAAAAGCAAGAAGATATAAATTACAAAGAAATAATTAATGCCTTAATCAGAATTTTGGAGATTGTGATTAAAACATTTTTTAGACAAAATGAACTTGGCAAAATCAAACAATTCATAAAAATAATTAATGTGCAAATGGAGGAGTTATGTGAAACTCAATCTTATTCAGAATTCTGCAGTATTCTGGGTTGTCTGAGTGAATTAATTATTGATTTAAGGGGCACTAAAGAAGTTGCTGCACTGCTGAGGGATAATTTTGAAACATGTTTTAAAAGCCTGAAATATCTTTCTGAAAAATACGGTGTTACAAAAGAACTGCAAAGTATTTGCTGTATTATGTATATTGTGTTCTTTTACCTATTAGAATCATATAATGTTCAATCTGAAGCTTGGAGTGTATGTATGACGGAGCAAAATCAAATTGTCCTTTATAGACTTTTAGCTGGTATTGGAAAAATCATTTCAAAGATCGAATTTAAATGTAATGCTTGTTCAAATTGTAAGGTAACCAAGGATTTACATACAGCAGCTTGTGCTACAACATTAATTGGCAAATTACTATTAAAATCACTTAATAATGATATACTCACTTATAAATCTTTAGCTTCCCGAGCAGTTCAGTATTTTGAAGCTTGTTGTGTGTTTATTACAACTTTAAAGAAAGAAGAATGTACAAAATGGAAATCTGCATGGTCTGAAACTGGAGTAATAATTTATAATATTGCAGTAAAGTTATATTCATTGAAATATGTTGAATGTAGCAATTACTTTTTACTCTTAATTAAATACAAACTGCATTTAGAAGGTACTGGGGTATCGCCATCAGTCTTTAACTTTAATGTTATTAGTACAAGCTTAAAATGTTTATCGGATGTACACCTACAAGCTTCTGAATTCAAGAAAGCACTAATGTTTGCTGCCGTTCAGATGCTGCTCAGTACTGAGACAGAAACAAAATTTCAAGCATGGATATCGGTGAAAAATAAAAATAGAAGGAATGATATTATAACTGATAATATTTTACAAGAAGCAACTGTTGTGTGTATTTTAGAACAAAACAGTGATGAGATTAAAAATTTCTATCCAGCTATAAATAATGGATTTGATAACTCTGTTAAACAGAAGTTATTACTGCTAGAATTGGCACAATATAAAACATTATGGCCAAGTAGAATACCAATGATGGCTGCTTTCAAAAAGTTATTTGAAGTGGCAGACATAGTAACTTTAGCAAAAGTCTTAATACAAACTTGGGGGGAAAACTTAACTACTGCTCACGATGAAGTTCTTAAATTACTAAGTGATGTTATTATTAGACTTAAGATAAATATTAAAGACAGCAATAAGGATGAAGTAGAGATGCAGATCTATCTGGCATTGTTGTATATTATGTATTATTATTATGAAACGAGAAAAGTAAGGCAAAAAACTGTTGACGAAATAAATAAAACAGTTATAACTGAACAGCTACCTCCACTACCTCATGAAGTACCAAAGAATCCTAATGATGAATGTGATTTAGTGTCATCATATGAAAGTTTGAAATTAGATGAACATTTAAAAATATGGAAATATCTAAACAAAGCATTGAAAATATTTAAAGTTTATATTCCTTGTTGTACATTACCTCCCCTTATAAATGTGCTAAAAGAATACAATGTGTTTAATAGTATTGTAAAGATAGCTCAAGAAGCTTTTTTACACTGTCACACTTTTGAAAGTGTTCAAGCATGGTTTATTGGCCTTTCGGTATCAAAACTAATAAATAACAAGCTGTATATACTTCAAAGTTTATCATCTTTGTTAGAAGAACCAAAGATGAATGCAGAAATGATTGAAAGTTTATTAACAGAAGCTGAATCATTAATATCTGAAATGCAAATGGTAGATTTATCTGTGGAACATTGGGAAGTTTTAACAGCTTATCATATCAGTAAAAGTAAAATACTTCTTCATCGTCAAGAATTCCAAGAAGGATTTAAAGAATATAAACAAGCATTGAAATGCTTCGCTAATGCCGCTGATAATGAATTGTTAAAAATTCGTTTAGATTTTCTTCATGTGCAATATCTTCAGTTACCATGCAGTTTAAATATGGAAGGCCATGATGGTTTTACTTTAGCAAAATTCTCTGGAGTGTTTAACGATATCATAAATTTGATAAAAAATCCAGGTAAGTTATACAGGGTACCTCAAAGAACCATGGACATAGAGCTACCACAAATTCCTAGGATCAAAATAAAACAATCGAACTCGACTTACCTATATCTTAAAGTCTACCATTTATGAGATACAGGGTGTCAAAGTTGAATTTAAAATTTTTTGTTTTTTAATATTTCAAGAACAAGATGAAATATCATGGTGAAATTTTCTAAGTTGGATTGAATTGTCTTAAACCCATGTCACACTATCAGTCAGTTTGATCAAACTTGACTATCAGTCTGAAACAATGATGTCATACCTTTAGTTTGATCAAATTTTCTAAGTTTTAGAGGCGTTTCTAAATCCATCAGTCAGTTTGATGTGATGGCTTACATGATTGGCAAAATTTGAAAATAGTAAAGTAGGCATGAAGCCAAGAAGGTTATAGCAGATTTTGTTTTGCTTTTCCTTTATTTTCATTCTGCTTCAATGCTAATCTTAATGTTGAAACAGCTACTACCGCTTTTTTTGTTCATATTTACATAATAATACCAACTCACCTGGTGCTTGTACACACAGATATTAAAATGAATTATTATATTATTAAAAAACAACAATAATAAATTAATATCGATGTCCTAACGTTGCAAAATTAAACAAACTATACCTTTTGTTTTGTAAATACAGTTATCCTAACCTCACAGTTTGAACAAATTATGTATTACAGTGAAACTACCCGTTTGATACAAACTTGAGTTTGTCAGTTTTGACGTCGTCATTCTAGACTGATAGTCAAGTTTAATCAAATTATTTGATAATGTGACCTGGGCTTTATTTTGATTCCAGGATTCTGTGGTAGATCTCTATGTCTATGATTTTTGGGACACTTTATATAATACATTTCTAACTAGGAAGTATTACTGGCTATTTCAATTTTTCCAGGATATTACACTACTCTTACCAAAGCTGTTCTCTTTGAAGTGAATCAATTCATAGTTAAAGTATATAAATGGATGTGTCTTCCCAGAGAACTTCGTTGTTATTGTAGAAACATAATAGCGTTTGCTCAAGAAGAAGTTGTGCCTTTACGAACTGCATATTTTTTAGTACACTTAGCACATGCTGATTTATTAAGTGTACGCCTAGATGACTGTAGAGTGAAATTGAATGGCTTGTCAAATATATTATGCTTAGGTAATAAAAAAATTACCTTCTCACACAATGAACCTCAGAAAGAAAAGGTAGTTGTAAATAAAGATGAAGATATGTTAGACCTGACAGCAGATTTTGCCGAGATTATGTTAGATTGTCCAACAGGTGATGTTGGTAAACAGAATTTAACAGGATCGCCAGTATTGCTTGGAAAACCATTCAAGATGCCATCATTTATAAGTCATGCATCCGAATGTAATTGCTTTTACTGTTTGAGTATAGAATATAAACAGTTAGTAATCGAATATATTCATTTAGAGGCACAACTACATATTCATTATGGCAACATGACTGCTGCACAAGCTTGCTTTAATGGTGCTTTACAATTACATAAAAATATGGATGAGAATAAGACATTCAGAATTAAAGTAATCGAATCTCTTTCTTGTAATCCATTCTGTGACATAAAAGATATGTTATGTGAAGCATTTGGTGCACTATTATTAAATTATGGTAATAATCTGTTGAGAATGAATGATGTAACAAAGGCCAAATACTTTAATGACCAGTTAGTTAATCTGATTTCTGACAGAAGATATAGAAATCTATATTTATATAACGAAGCACTTACACAAAAATTACTTATGCTGTTGAAGTTGGAAGAGATTAGTGAAGGACATCAAAACCTACAGGTTGAAATGGATTCACTTACAATCGATGATAAAGAAGCACCAAAAACACCTGAAAATCGACAAACAAAAGTTACATTTCCAGCAAGTTATAGTCCTAGACTGAATTCTCCACCAAAACGCCGATTGCATAAAATAAAATGTGATTTTTCAGAAAAGCCAGGAAAGAATAGTAATGAAAGTAAGTCCAATGCAAATAAGTTACCATTTGCAATCCACACTTCTCCAGATAATGTAAAATTGTCTAAAGAAACAGAAAACGATAAACGTGTAAAATTTATTTATAAGACACCAGCTGCAAAGACTGCTACAAATAAGAAAACAATTTTACGAGAAATATCAATCTCTGGAATTAGTAATAATTGCCCCACTGAACAAGACATGTCTACTGATGTGATTCCTTCAAGTCCCAATGCATATACACCAAAATCAGTAATAGCTTCATCAGTTCTTCAATCTAGAACAGAATTATTAACAAAAAAATTGAAGTCTACAGTTAAGAAAAAGTTAGTAAATGATGATAATGGAAGAAATGATATAGTTAGCGATTCGAATGTAGAAGATAATAACAAATCCAAGCCAGTTGTTTGTAAGAATCTGATTAGTGAACTTACTGCTGCTGAAAATCACACAGTCAAAACTAGTAAAAAGAGAAATAAAATACAAAATGATGAATCTACTGAAACATCTCGAATTCCTATAAGCACAAGAGTAACTAGAGCAAGGAAAAATAAATAATTTTAGTAGTAGTGTAGTAGTAGGCCTTGTGATATGGATAAATGTGTGTAAACTGTATTAGTAGGGATTTATTGATTTTAATAATATTATTATGAATATGTAAATAAAGTTCTTTAGTTTTTCTTAAGAATTTGTTTTTATTTATTGTATATAGGGTTTAGCAACAGGATTGAGTGATCATCTTCATCAGGGGTATGTTATAAATAAAATCATTTCTCTACTACATCTCTTGTTGGTAGGCCTTTATATGAGGGTCTGTAAGTGAAACTTAGCCATCCTGGGTGGTAAATAATTTTTTGCACCACTGCCTGTAAAGTTGGCGCTTTATAACTAGTTGTCAATGTTGAAGGTTAACAGTTATAAACATTTGCAATTAATTTTACACATCGATGTTATAATGGCCGTATCGATGTCGTAATGAAATCATTATACATTCCTATGATCTTGGCCAACTTCATTTTTTAATCTACCATCAATGGTTTTTCTTTATTATTTTCTTTAAAATACGGTCATACAGAAAATATTGTATACCACTCAAGTGTAGTGTGTTTTTTGAATTCGCTGTCGCTTGTGCCATAAACTTCCTACTCATTTAAAAAACTTCACTTGACACTCTTGTTATAATAAATAACTATTATATGTCACTTCCAGGGCTGGCAAAAAGAGGTGCAAATGAGGCAGTTTGACATAGGTTGATAAGACAATAAACTAGAACTGACATTAAATACATCGCACATCATCTTGTTCACCACACAAAGGCGTCTTAAGAAATTCTGTCTCGGGCACCAAATACCCTAGTTACTGGCCCTGGTCACTTCCATGGTAACAACCAATAGTATCTCATATTTAATAAAAAACAAATTGCAATGCTATGACGGACATGATTAAGGTTATATGGTGTTTTAGGCAACAAATTCGAAAATAGTTGCTTGCATATTATCCCACCAGCACTGCCACTGATGTAAACAACATGAGTGGGGAATTGGTTGGTATTAAAAACCTAGTCGCCTAAAAAGGGCTATAATCAATTCAAAATAGAATTTTCTATTAAATTAGTCAATGGTAGAAAAAGATGTGGAGTTTCCAAATCTCGTGGCACATGAAATGCACAAAGGCAGAGCTTACTACACAAGAAATTGATAGAAAATTGTAATGTATGCATGTAGGGCCGCCCGGCTAATATTTGTCTTCTGCGCATCGAAGGTCGCGTGCCACAAGATTTGGAAACCACTATACATAATAAACTATCAAAAAGTAAACTAATCTGCATAACCTATAAATGAAAAATGTACCTAAACGATGGGAAATTATATGCAACTATTCTAAATAGTCAAGTTGTGACACATTCATAAATAAATAAGTTTTTCATTTCATAGGATATGCAAGCTGGATTACTTTTTGATCCTGTTTTTGAGACAACATATGACCTTATTATAGGCTGTTGAATTTGAGAGATTCTGAAAAATCCAATTTTACTACGAAATGATGTTGTATGGGAAAATGTAAAGCGAGTTTTTTTTACCAAATCAATATCAAAAATAGCGAAACCTTTTAATTTTTCAGTGGTGTAACAATTTTCTTTAGGTAATGAGCTAGCTCCTCCCTATTTCCCTGTCTCTACTAAGGCTTTACGAAGCTATGTAAAATAGTAGACACCTTAGAATAACAGGCACATAGAAGATTTATTCTGATATCTCACAAAAAGCCAAGTCAATGCCTTGATAAAATGATTCCAATACATATTTAATTTTTAATTTATTAATTTTTTCAGTTGTAGAAAATGGAACAAAAAAAACAACTACATGTACAGATGCAGTATCTACTTTACCAAAGACCTATTTACATTCTTGATCTAAAATAATTAGGGGGGACCAATATGTGCAACTATTTGGGTAATGTAGAGTAGGTATGTCCCCAGATTGAGTTTACAAGAGGAAAACCTTTTTTATTATGGTCTTAGGACTAAATGTCACTCTTGATAAAATTCTCTGTTTGTTTCAAAATCTCCAATAATGGTAATATAATTTTGATGTTACCAACAATAACGAAGAAAATTTAAAAAATGCATTTACTCAAAAATCAGATTGCCAAAGCTAACATGATTTTTTAATTTAATTTAAACACATCATTTCTCAATAAAAAAGTGACTGAGTTTCAAATTTATTGTTTTTTTTTGCAGGTGCAGTTCAAACATGGCAATCTGATTTTTGAGTAAATTTCGAACTTAGTCGTTTTTTATTCTAAATAATGTGCTTTTTAAATTTTTTTCTTTACTGTTTGTAACGTCAAAATTATATTATTATTATTAGAGGTTTTGAAACAAGCAGAAAATTTTATCAAGAGTGACATTATTTTGTTCTATGATCAATAATAAAAAAGTTTTTCCTCTTGTAAACTCAATCCGGGAACATACTATATATATCTCAATCGAAGCGGTCATTGTTAGAAGGGGATATGTACCATTGCCAGTAAATGACACACACACACACTTTCAACAATTATCACTTCAATTATAAATCAACACAAGGTATATACAGGGGTCCTACAAATCAGTATATGTCTTCAGGTAGCCTTATTCTAGGATTCATACAGAACTCAGAATTACTGAGAATGGCTTCCTAAATTATTAAATTTGTCAATGGTGTAAAGGTTTATAAATCAATATTTTTATTAATATCACAAAACATGCTTGTTACATGAATTGAAAACACTATTATGTATGAATGTCTGTGCATAACACATTATTTACGAAATCTAAATCTTTTCTTTGTCTTTCTAATAGTTCACAAAAATCTAACTGTTTTTCATAATCTTGAAACAAATGCTACATCCTTGTTTTGTAATATGGATGTTGTCTATCGTGTTTTGCTTTTAAAATGATGCATATACTAATCTAGTCTATGATTTGCAGATTTTATCACCATATGGTTTGGATGTCATCCATGGGAAAAATATTCACCGTCCCTTGTAGCAGCCTCATTGTAATTATCACTGCAGCTAAAGTTTACTTCTGGCCCCAGAGATATATAGGTCAACCTATACATTTTCAGAAAGCTCATGTAAAGACGAGTAAAACGAGACCATACTTGCTTTGCATAGACAAGAAATAAAAAAATTATTAATTTTTGAATTAATTAATTTTTTTCATATTTTTCAAAACTCATTTTTTCACACAAAATATACTGGTTTAGGTTAAGTTAGGTTAGGACTAGACTTTCGTATACAGGTGTATCATGAAGAGGGTCATGGGAGGTAGAGGTTAAGTTAAAGGTTAGGTTAGGTTCAAAAATTAATAACGTTTTTATTTCTTGCCTATGCAATGCGAGCATGGTCTCGTTTTACTCGTTTTTGCATGAACTTTCCAAAAATGTATAGGTTGATCTATACATCTCTGGGGCCAGAAGTAAACTTTAACCAACAATCAATAATGTAATTCAAACTGTAAACTGTCATCATTTGGCACAACAAAACTTTTCAATTTATGATGCCATGAATCAACATGGTTGTCATATTTATTATTTAACATAATTCTTATCTTTAATATTACTATTAAAAAGGATATTACTGGCTAAATTAACATTTTATTTGTAAATTTTAATTGCAAACAATTTTTGTAATGGTATACATTTACGTGTTTCAGATTAATCTTTTGAAATTCAACGCTGCAGGTTCTACCTTGAGGAGCTGTGTACAAGAAAACTAGCCTGTGAAGAAATATTTTTTTATAGTTTTGTGTTTAGAATTTACCAAAGAACAACTTTACTTGAAGCTTTATATGCATTTCTGAAACATCCTGTATATACAAAGCCAGTGCTTACTAAAGTATTGCAGTAATACTTGCTCCTCCCTGCAAGTATGCACCTTTTACTGTAATTTATGAGAGAAATTATTTAGACACTTTTTTATACGAATCTTAGGACTTATAAAATCTCTGAAAAACTTCAAAGTTACATTTTCATTTTTTTTTCCTTCTTTCTTATCAATAAATAAAGAGCTGATTGTGTGATTATCAGTATCTGGAGTGCATATGCAATGCTTTATGAACAGACTGCAGATCCCATAAGCACGAGGTACTAAGTCATTTGCTTTATACATTCGATTAAGCAATGTTTGTTTGCACTTGTCAGTTGCTCTGCTATACAAATATCACCTGAGCAATTTCCCACTAACATTTCATTCACATGTACTGTTTTATTATGGGTTGGTCAGTCAAGGACGTCATGGGTGCTTATGGGATTTCTCGGTCTGCATATGGGGTTCCTCAGTATGCTTATGAATAACTTTTATATTTAAATTTAAATTCATATATTATATCTAAATATGAAAGTTATTAAATAAACTATCAACATGCATTGCAAATGCAATCCACGCACTAGTTATTATGTTAAAGAATAACCTTATGTCAATCAAGTTAATCTAATACCAAAGAAAAAAACAAGTCTTTTACTCTATTCCAGTATTTTATGATTAATAATCTATACATAAAAATATTTTAGTTTTTGATAGTTTTCTATTCTATTCCATCCATTTCATCTTCATCTAAATTAATCACTATTTCATCATTATCACAGAAATTAGCATTTGCAGATTTCTTTATGGTGGTTGCTTCAGTACTTGCTATAACTTGATCTTCTTTATCTCCGCATGCTGCTTTATCACTTTCCTCACGTTTAGTTAAATCATTTTTATCTTCACATTCTGTTTCAGAACATTTAATGTTGTCATGTAATTGCTCTTCATCAGTATTAATATTAATTGTCGCAACGTCACTATTAATTATTTCTGTAGGGGTTGTATATACAGTTGATGTATCAATAACATTGTTATCACTGTATTCATTACTATTATGAGGAACATTCTTTTTATTTTTAGAACGATTTCGAACTAATTTAATTTTTTGTATTTTTGCTAACAGCCTTTGCTTCTTAATGTTGTCGGAATCTACATTTTCATTTTGCTTATTTAAATTCTCTACATTTTCAATTTCTTTATTTGAGTGTATCACATTTTCACTTTTGTTAGTACATTCTTCTGTTTCTTGCTTTTGCGAAGAATCAGATTTCTGTCTCTTTGATGGAGGCTTTGCATCAGTATTACTCTGTCGGATATTGCTTGATGGCCCTGCTTCATCTTGAAGAATGTCTTTATGATTCTCTTCTTCAGAATCACTAGTTATAACAATTTCTTTATCTTCAGGACTTTCAATTATAATAGCATCTGAATCGGAACCTTCTTCTATTTTTATTGGTCTATGCTTCTCAGATTCAGACTTTTTCTGTTCATTTTCAATTGCTAATTGTGACCTTATAGCTCTTGCTCTTGCTTGCAGCTCTAATAATTCTAGTACACTCATTAATTTTTCTTTATCATTTTCTTTTAAATTATCTAAGTCCTTTTTTGCATCCACTGATTTTTTAGATTTATTCTTGAATTTCTCTGTTTTAATAGTGGCATCTACATCTTCAGTCTTTATTTTAAGCGATTTATGATTTGTGCCTTTCTTAGCTACAAAAGAAAAGAAATAAATGCAATTAAGGGCTTAAACATGTTCTTGAATGTACAAAAATATGTATTTGAAACAGCATACTAACATATACATGATGTTTCTAAATCGCTTGGAACAAACATAAGGGCGTTATGCTACAGCAAAAAATAAAAGCTAGATAAAATTCTTTCCAAAACCGCTTTCCTGCTCTAAAGTTTTGCTAAAAAAGGCGATATTCTTTTTTTTAATAATTCTGCAACAGTTTGTGGCACAGTAATAAAATCTGGAGCCTGGAGGCCATTTTTGCATTGTGTACAAAAATGTACCTGAACTTGTAATGATTTTTGGAGTTTGCATGTTTACGAAAATAACTGGAGAGGCAAGATTCTTTTCATATGAAATAGGCTATGTAATGGCTGCATTAGATTGGGACACCTCTGTATTCAAAAGAGTTCTGAAGATTCAAGTGGTCCCCTACTTCCAAAATCACTCTTGTAACAAAATCAGTTTCTATGAATTAAGTGCAAATAAAGGCCTTGATACGTAGTGCACATATACCAAATTTTGCTATTGCAGCACAAATTGTTGCAGTTATTAAAAAACTTTAAGGCAGCATAGCTTCACATGGGAACATTTTTGGAAAGAATTTTATTTAAGTTTTTCATACAATCTAGAAACATCTTGTATGACGAAAATAGTGAAATAAAAATTTTGATAGTTAGCTATGAAATTTTGTAGGTCATGTCTGAGATTGTTTTGAAAAACAAATTTGCTTCATTTTATTAGTAAGAAGTTTTGTTGAAATATGAAAACATCATAACAATATAATAAACACGTTTATAACCTCTCAATGCAATAAATTTAAATAATCCATTAATATTTTGTTGCAGCTTCATTTACTGCATTGACAATTATTAATTTCAAAACGTATAATTTTGTGACAAGAAAAAACACATTTACAAAATATAAAAATTGGTGTTTTCATCTTTTCAGCGGCAATAATATATGTTAAATATTGCTTTGCATGCACAGGAGCAAATTAATATTGCATACCCTTTTCTAGAGAAGTCTTCTCTTGTTCGCCTATGCAAAATTCAATATCATCATCATCTGAAATATCATCGAGAGATATAACATCTATAGGTTGTTTTTCTTCTTCAGATTCTGAAGAACTAGTTTCTCTATCCACATTCTCACCTTTAAAAATATATTGCAATCTTTTATTTGATATACCTAATAGTTCCTCAAGTAACATCGAATTGATTTCAACAATATCCAAATTCTAAAATATTTAAATTGAATAAAATCACATAATAATGATTAGACGTAGTAAGCACAGCATTTTAAATGTATGCAATATGCTTATCATTTAATGATAATTATTTACCTTTATACAGTCTGGTGCCATAGATTTAATCTTTTTTGGCTTAATAAGCTTTAAAACTTCTTTCATCAGTTTTACTTTATCTACATAATATGAAAGCTCATGTTCACTTTCATCACTATCTGCACTCGAACTTACATCTATTTTTAATAACTTGCTTTTAGACTTTTTGCCTTTCGTTGAGGGCATTTTACTAACAAAGATAATAATAAAGCTACCGACAATTTGTTATTTACTATAAATGTTTAAATTTGACAATAAATATATAAACATAACCTTTTTAACCTAAAAAAAGTTACAGTGGTGCAAATAGGGAACCAATACTGCCAACATGAGCGTGATAAAAGTCTTTTATTACCTTATATTGTTCTATTCCATAGGCGTAGTATAAGGCAGATACATGTATTTACAGTCACCCTATAGCTACGCTTATAAAACATAGTGGACGCAGAATTAGATACAAAGTAGGGTTACGTTTTTAAAACAAATTGTTCAAAAAGTGTTTAGAATTAATTAGCTAATTGGGTTAATCAAAATGCTTTAAACCTACCTATTACTTGCTTAAAAATAACCGCTCATTTAAATATTTACTATAATATTGTTGTAGTTTGTAAACACCAAAAATGTAGTTTTATAAACGTTTAATAAAACTAGGAAATCTGCGTTTTCTTTATCCATATTCGATTTATAATAACATAATACAAGTTAAAAAAAATAATGCCACTTTTTGTTTTTTAAAGGTTCGATTATTTTGCTATAAAAATATTCGTAGCATAAGTAATGCAGGTAATATTAATTACTCATCTATGAACCTTGATTCGTTTTCGACAAAAAATGCATTGCATTCCTAAAAAAAAATTGAAACTACTGGTTCAAGATGGGTGGTCAAGTGGAATGTAACAAAACGAAATTGCTCTTTTGAAAATGAAATAACGACTTGGGTTACTCACCCTCACTGCATCATCCCAGTTTGAATTACAATGGTTTTTAAAGAATGAAGATGATTTTGTTTGTACCGTACTTTCAGAAAAGAGTGTCCCACGTGATAAAAATTTAAATTTGGCGCTTGAAGTGTGCTTTCTGTAGGTTGGTAGTAATTGAGCGGTTTGAAGAAATAGAATTACTAAATGCTGTTATTCAGTTTCATAACCTCATTTTTGAGTTAAAATATTAAAAGACAGCAAGCACCAAATAATAAATTCTATTCTTTTGTCTTTTTAAATACTGCTTCATATTAGTACCACTGATTGACTTTTTCCATTTTCTGACGAAGTTATGTTGCTGTCTACTAAGCTATATAAGCTACCTAGGGGAAATTAATCTTTCAACTTTGGTTGTCTAAACAGCTGTGATCACGTGGGACTTACTTTTATCTGAAAACACGATATAACTGTGTGGAGCAGTGATGTGCGTTGACACGTCAACAATGATTGTTGACATTTTCGTGTCAAGAATTTGTCAACAATTGATTTTTCACGTCAAAAATGTCAACAATGTCGACAATTGTGTCAACAATGTCGACAATGTCAACAATGTGTCAACTTTGCAAGTAAAGTAAGATTCTGTACATTTTTCGTTAAACCTAGCCTGTAAAGACAGGTGCTAAAATATGCTAAAATGTTTAATAAGATCATTAATAAGATGTTCAAGATAATTCAAGAATCAAAATGGCTGAAAGTCCCAAGAATAAGAATTTTGATAAATTGGGTTTTCAATTAAAAAAGACTGTGACAGTAACTGAAGATGGAAAAGAAAAACCAAAATATTCTTTAAATAAAATGGCATTAAAAAACTAAATTCTATTTATTTATTTTTATTTCCATGGAATCAGTAAAATTACAAGTATGTTTACTCATAGCTCCATAGGTTCATACTAAAATTTTTAGTTCGGATATGTGGGGGCAATTCTAGCAATGTGACAGTTAGTACATAGGTATCTTAATACAAAAAATTTTATGAATTGAAAAAACAAATGCTAACATAATGAACAACATCATAGCATTTATTTTTTTTCTAATCAAAATTATTTTATACGTACTTGAACGTACTTAAGCATCTCACAACTCCCTATGCCTCATATTTGCCCTTACATACTTAAGTCAAATAAAAATTATTGTAATAAACTATTTAAGATTTAAATAATAAAAAAATCAAGTTTAACAGCTTTGCGCATGTGCATTCGTAATATCTAAATTGTTGACATTGCTGACATAGTTGACATCAATAAGGTCATGTAAACAATTCATATTGTTGTCATCTCAAGAATGAATTGTTGACATCGACATTGTTGACACGCACATCACTGGTGTGGAGTACTCAGGGCGAGTGTCTGTTGTTGTTTTGTGACTGACGCTTCAGTGTCGCGGTTCCTTTGGATCTTGTAACTTCAACTACAATGATCATTTTGCCGCCAACTAGAATTTAACCAAACCCGATGTTTTCCAACCCCAGTGAGTATTTTGAATGTGCAACACATCGCAGTCATATGGGACTCACCGTTTTACATCGCTCCCGGAAGATAGCATCTTTTTCCAGATTTCTCAAAGTGAAGAATCTCATGACCTCGGCTGGAATCGAACCTGCAACCATTGCATCCCGAATAATGGAGTGCAGACTGTCAAATGAAACAAATTTCCGATTTTTTGTTCTAATTTCGTTATTATTATCGACTTTAGACCTATGGTACTCATACGTTTTTATTATCAAGGATAATACGAGACATCAATCTGTGCAATAAAAAAGTAGTGACTTTACTTAATCAATTAAGATCAAAGTCGATTTCGGTTTGACAGGTTGTTCTAAGAAATATTTCAATTTTATTTTTGCAATTTAGAGGTCGAATTATATCAGAATACCAGCTTCTAGCTCAATAACTTTCTTGAAGAATCGCATGTAAGCCGTTAAACGGGACAGTTTAAGTTTGGTATTCTAATTCCGCTATTATCAGTTTTAGATTCTACGGCATCCCTGTACTTTTGTGTTGGAATCTTATGGATTGCCAATTGGAGCAATAAAAAAATAGTGGTTCCACTTAATAAATGAAAGGGTTATTCTAGAAAATGCTCAAATTTCATCTTTGAAATCTAGAAGTCGAGTTATACCAGAATACCAGATTTTAGACCAATAGCTTGAACGGTTCCCGAATAATCGAGTGTAAACTGTTAAAAGAGAACCCTTTATAAATATTAATCTTAACATTAAATATTAATACTATTATCATTTAGTTAAATCATACGGTACCTGTATATTGAATAAAACTGTGAATGCATAATATGTAGTACTTGAGCACTTGGAATGTGACTCGTGCGACTGGATATCTGCAGGATGTCTTATGACATACGTTCGATATTTTACCAATGTTGAAAACAAAGAGTGGCCATTTTGGCTATTGCCAACATTCAAGAAGTTATCGATATTTCTAGTTATAGTACCATGGGCCCAGTAGGGACCATTGGCCGTCACCCGACTCTCCGGCAAAAGGAGGGATGCAAGTCGAAAAAAC
>VTPC01002830.1:35087-49291 GCA_011009095.1 Ignelater luminosus | reverse complement strand
GCAATTCCGAAAAGTAGATTACACTATAGATAACGCAAGAGAAGCCGAAGAAATTAGTCTGGAAGACGTAAAAACAACGGTAAAACTAACGAAAAATAATAAATCACCCGGTCCTGGAAGTTTACTTGGAACAAAACTACAAAATTGCATGTAGTGCTATAGTTATGCTCTTGAGTGTATAAGAAAGGCAACAAGAGTAAATGTAAAGATTCTAGGGGCCTAAGTGTGACTTCTTCTATGAATAGGCTGTATGGACGTATCCCCAGAGATCGAATAGAAGCCGAACTTGAGGAAACTGAAGAACAGAGTGGATTCAGATCAGGACGTTCTTGCGTAGACAATGTGTACCTACTGTACTGAGCAACTCATGGAAAAAACAAATGAGTACGGCAGTGAACTACACCTCATTTTTATTTTTATTATTATAATATCGCCTTTATTAATAAATTTTACATTGTAAACTTAAAATAAAAGCTAAACTTAAATATATGCAATCTAATCCCCTGCCAAAATTTAGCCAAAGGCTACTCTGTTTAACCAAGGGATTAGATGCAATAAAGATAAAAGAAATAAGCAATTCTGACTGCAAAGCAGTAGACAGGTAGGCGATGATGAAGGGACAAAGAATTATTGCTTACTGAAGAGGAAGTGTCTTAAATTTCGTTTAAAAGTTTTTAAATTGAGACCTCGCATATCGAATGACAAAGAATTATAAAACTTGAAAGCATTGTATATAAAACTTCTCCGAAACAATGAAGACGTATGAAGAGGCATAGTGAGCATATAATTATACCGAGTATTTGCAGAGTGCACCTGTATCCCAGGCATCAATTCAGAACTAAGAGATGCAGAACTTTTTGTTCAAAGTAGAGTATATGTATACACTCCCAAATGATACTTCAAACGATTGTCCATGTTTAACCAGCCTAGATCTGGAATTTTTTGCGTAACAGAGTCATAACGACGTAAATTGTAAATAAATCGACAACACCAATTTTGCGTTTTTTGCATGCGGTACTTGTCACATGCATCAAGACATGGACTATAAATAAAGTTACAGTAATTGAAATGTGATAAGACCAATGATTCAGAGAGCATTTTCCTTTGAGCAAAATTCGAAATTTCTCGATTGGCATATAACAGTTTTACAGTAATTTACAGACATGTTGTTTAAATCGTAAGTTAACGTCTAAGATAAGTCCTAAGTTCTTAGCTGAATCTACAACTGGAATTTGCTGCTTATTGAGGCGTAAATTATGATCGTTTTTAACCGTTAGGGTGTGGTTTCGAATTCCAAAAAAAAGTAAACAAGATTTATTGGTATTTAGTGTAAGATTATGTTCGAAAGAAAGCTGAATGATCTTTTGCAGGTCACGATTGATGTTTTTATAGGCCTGGACTCTTTCGGAAAGAGCAAAAGATTTGTACATTTGTGTATCATCGGCATACGCTTGAATTTTACAGTTATTAACAGACTTTAGAATATCTGCCGTATAGATAATGTACAACAAAGGTCCCAAAACTGAACCTTGAGGTACGCCAGACGTAATAGAGATTTACAGAAGACTTACGATGGTGTACCGATTGATAAATTATGGAAGGCCACGGAAGATAATTCAGTAAAGAAAGAATATATAAATTTAAACTCAGTATTGAATAAATGGACAAGAAAATGTAGCTAAATGGAAGTGCATATAGAGGATAGGCATTCTTTTTTCTTATTGAGTATATTTTAGCAATCAGAATGACAATACATCCTATGAGCTAGTATGTTGTCGTGATTGACGGGATGAGGGTCCTTCCAGTGAGGAAGCCTCTTAGTCCGACTTCATGTCAGATGGCCATAACCGTTTTAATCCTCTAGTAGGTGGCAATTGGAGTAGCTGCGGTAAGAGTAGATTGGGGTGAATTTCTAGTTTGCTGTAATGTTTGGAACTTCGAACATGAATTACTTCGGTGACAAATGGAACCTTCAAGTCCTGGTGAAGCGTTTGGTTGCACCATGGTAAGCATGCGTAATATTTTGGATTGGCACCTTTGGATTATGGAAATGCTTGATTTACTTGCACACCCCCATAGTTCAATCGCGTACGTCCATATGGGTTTAAGTATGGTAGTATAGAGTAGGAGCTTGTTTTCTAGACATAAACTGGATGTTTTGCCTATTAACCAATATAGTTCTTTCACTTTCAGGTCTATCTGTTTCCTCTTCTTACTGATGTGCTTTTTCCATGTAAGTCTGGAGTCCAGATGGACTGGCCTATTGGAATTACGTCATTGTTAATGTATAGTGGTGGACAACGATCTTTTATTAATGTGAAATCGACTTGTTTAGATTTGGTCGTATTAATTCTAATTTTCTATTTTTTAGCCATTGTTGTAGCTGTAGTAAATGATGCTGTAGGATATTGGATGCTCTTGCTGGATCGACGTGTGTCGCTAGGAGAACGGTGTCATCTGCAAAAGTCCCTACTGCGGTATTTCGAGCAGTTGGCATATCGGCTGTGTATAACACGTACAGGATTGGTCCTTGGGGAACTCCAGATTTGTAAGGTAATTCTGGGATGTTTCATCATTCACCTTGGTTCTAAACTGCCTGCTGATTAAGTAGGATTCGAGGAGTCTACAATACTTTAACGGGAGGATCTTTGCAATTGTGTAAAGTAATCCAATGTGCCAGACTTTATCAAATGCTTGGCTGACGTCTAATAATATAGCTGTGCAGTATTTCTTTTGTTCAAATGCAAGGTATATTTCATATGTTATACGATGAACTTGCTGGACAGTTGAATGGCCTTGTCTAAATCCAAACTGATGCTGTGGAATCTATTCCTCTGCTGATAGGTCAGTGTTTATCCGATGGAATAGTTATCTTTCTAGAAGACTGATTGGTCTATATGACAAAACTTCATTTGGGTTTTTTCCTTGTTTCGGAATTAATATTATCTCAGCAGTTTTTAGTTGTTTGGGCCAGTAGTTGAGCCGTAGGAGTGCATTGAATAAAAATAATAGAAAAGTCATACCCTTCTTAGAGAGTTCTTTTAACATTTTCGGGGTTATTTATCTATACCTGGGGATTTCCTTGTGCTTAAAGGATCAATTTCTTGTTGCAATTCTGTAGCAGTAAAGGATTTAATTGCTAGTAGATTAGGAGGTATATTAGAGAGGTGTCTAGCTATTTCGTCGTCTACTTCGTCATCATTTGGCGTAAATGTAACAGCTAGGTGGTCAGCAAATAGCTTCGCTTTGTCCTTGTCACTCCTTGCCCACTCAGCAACAGGAAGAGAAGAGTTGCGTACAAGAGGATTCTGTAGTTTTGGCTTTTTCCTAGATTTAATTGGTTTCCATATAGTGTTATTGAATCTGTTAAGATTCTTTAGGTATTCGTTGAACGATTTTTCTCGTAGGCCAGGGATTCTCGCTTATTAACTGATTATAGGTGATTCGATCAGCTCTGCTTCTCCGTTTTTCTGCTAGAAGTTTTGTTAAGTTCCACTGGTCACATGTTCAGAGTGCATTGTGCTGATTGTTTTGGAGTGGCTCGTTGAGCTGCTTCAACAACAACGCCTGTAAATGTTGCTATTGCTTTGTCAACTTCATTGGGTTTTGTTAAACTTGTATTTAGTTTCACTTTTTCTACAATTTGACTTCGATATTCATTCCAGTTGGTCTGCTTGTTAAGTAGCTTTGTATATGTTTGTTTTAATATAATAGTCGTACTGATCGTGGCAATTATGGGTGAGTGGTCGGATGAGAGATCATAGAGAGGTAGAGGAATATACTGATTGGGAGTTAGAACGGTCAGGACATACCTACAGCAGTAGGAACAATAGAAATAACTTCAGAATACAGATATCTCGGAGTACAAATTAATGAAAATGGAAGAGATGACAACGACATTTTGAATAAAATCGGAAAAGGTAAAGCAATTACAAAAAAACTGCAGTCGCTTCTATGGGGCAACCAAATATAAAGAAATAATAATAATAATAAAAAGTTGGACAACTTACGGTTCAGAGGTTTGGACTCTGAATGAAAATATGAAAAGGAGATTAAACGCCCTCGAAACAGGAATTTGGGGAAGATGTTGTGGTGTTACATTGTGAGACCACATTCCAAATAAGGAAATTACAAGAAGAATGGGAATTTAAAAAACAATCATAGATACCATAGAAAAGAAACAATTTATGTGGTATGGTCACACGAGAAGTATGAAAGAGAACAGACTACCCAAGAGAATACAAGAATGGATTCAAAATAGAAGAAGGAAAAAAGGTAGACCGAGGAAAAGATGGAAAGAAAAAATTGGAAAAGATATGCGGAAGAGAAATCTACAAGAAGGTGATTGGAAAAATAGGAAATAATGACGCATAGGTTGCAATAAACGGCCAGGAAGGCTCTAAAAAGATCGCCAAATATATATAAAAATATAAAGAGCGTAGAAGACGAGATAAACAGAAACTGTAACATGAAAGTATTGAGATCAAAACTGAGCAATGAACAAAAAAGGATGATAAAACTTTGCAGAGAAGACGGGTCTGAAGCTACCAATAGAAACGAAATGCTGGAAATTGCCAAGACCTTTTATGAGAAACTTTACAAATTCACAATCGAAAAGAATCACCAACGTCGGCTCCGAAGACATTCCAGAGGTAACAACAGAAGAGACGGAAAAAACACTAGCGAAAATAAAATCGGGAACTGCAGAAATGTTAAAATATGGAAGTAACCAACTTAAAACTAAAATTGCAGAACTCATGAACAACTGTACGTATCCTACAGGAAAAGATTCCTGATGGATGATACAACTCTATAACAGTACTAATTTCCAAACAATAGAAAACTAACCGATAAGTTTAATACCCTCAACGTACAAACTCCTCTCAAAAATAACAACTAATAGACTTGAAAACAAAGTCGACTTGTACCAAACAGCAGAACGGGCGGGGTTCAGAAGGGGCTTTTCAACTAAGGACCACCTCCAGACAGTCAAGAACCTAATCGAGAAATGCAATGAACATAAAATCTATTTATCAATGGTCTTCGTTGATTACAAGAAAGCATTTGATTCTGTGGAGTTACCAAGAATACTGGAGACAATTAACACATAGAATCGATTGCAAAGATATAAATGAGAAAGTCACCGCTAAAATTAAATTAAAAGACGTCACAACGGATATAATAAGGCTGGAAAAAGGAGTCAGACAGGGAGACTGCATATCACCAAAATTGTTTACTATAGTACTAGAAGATGTCTTCAAAAGATTGGACTGGCATAAACATGGGTGAGAAGTACCTAAACCATCTCAGCTACGCAGACGATGTCGTCCTAATAGCGGAGGACATACATCATTTCCAATCCATGCTTGAAGCGAATCAAAGAAAACAGAAATCTTGACATCTGAAGAAAACAATTCGATAAGGACAGACGACAAAGATACCAAGACTGTTCAATCATTTGCATACCTTGGTCATAATATCATGTTGAAATATGAGAATCGAGAGACTGAGGTGGGAAGGAGAATAAGACTCGGCTGGGTAGCATTCGGTAAAATGTCCCACATACTCTGCTCAAAGGCATTTACAAGAAGACAAAAAGCCAAGATCTTTGCCATGTGTATAATCCCAGTACTCAGTTATGGCATGGACACAACATTCACACAACGCACAGTATCATGACTCAAAAAGACGCAAACAGCCGCAAAAAGAAAAATACTGGAAATAAAGCTAAGCGATTGTAAGACACTAACGTGGATAAGAGAAAACACGGGCGTTAGAGACCTGGTGGAATACATAGACAAACAGAAGTGGAACTGGGCAGGACACATCGCCACATGGAGTGGCGACCTCGGGAAGGAAGAAAAGGAGTAGGAAGACCTCCATTTCGATGGGTAGATGACATAAGAAAGCTTGCGGGAAAACAATGACATAGATTAGCACAGAATAGAAACGACTGGAAAACTAGAAGGGAGACCTATGTCCAACGATGGACGAATCTGGGTTAAAAAAGAAAAAGAAGAAAATAGGATATAATTTTATAAAATGCGCGATTTTCTTTTTTTCTTTCTTTTGCTGAACGACATCTAGATCCAAGGTATGATCGAATATCCTGAGTTGACAACACTGTAGTTGTATACATATATTGTACAGTATTAGCACTGTCTAAAGCAGTGGACACATTATCAATCGCAAATGGCCTATCAGTTACAGTTGCGCTCATAAAGTCCTCATCGTTAAAAGCTAGACAATTTAAGGGCCTACAAGCCTGGCTTACTAAATGATGAAATAATGTTTGACGAATCAAAAGTAGAATTGCTGGTTAACCAATCGTGTTGAGCCATTTTCACCTTAGTTTTAAATAGGCCCAAAACTCCCAACGTTCAACGGTTGGAATTTGTGGGAGCAGTGGAATGGAAACGTAACAAATGTTACATCATTTTCTCAAGAAGAAAACAAGAGCATGAGGATTGGGTCATTCATCCAAGAATCGAATTCGTGTCATCCAATAGATGCCTGGACGGCCAATTTCAACCATTCAGGATATATAAATAAAAGAGGTTAAGTGTTTGAAACAGCATTAAAAATAATCATTTATTAAGTAAGAGATTGCCCTCTTCCAGCAGAGACACTTTGGCCTACTTGCTTAACACCTCGTGAAGCAACAATATCGGGAGCTTGCAAGACTGTCGTAATCCCTGTGTTGTCAAGATTATATATCTGAGCTGCTGTAAACGACTTGAACTGGACTTGGCTCTAAGGGTTTTCTCGTAGTTATCAAAAAGCTCTGCTATCTTAGTTTTATTAAATGAAGTGAAAGCGAAAGTGGAGTGTTTTCTGGCTTACAAATGGAAAATTCTTTATGTCTCAGTTATAAGAGTAGAAAACCATGTTATCGATTTTCACATAATTAATTACAAAGTGATACAAAATCTTGAGATTTCACTAGCTCCCCTTTTAGCATAGCATAGCAATATCCAAGTTTACATTTAACATAAAAATTGCAAGTTTCTTCTGTTGACTTCTGCACATGAAGGTCAAAACAGTATTCTGCTAACTACATTTACATTTGAAATTTCTTTTTCTGTTTCTTCTCTACTTACACTCTTCTCTTTGATATAACTTTTGTATGTTTCAGCAATTTCTTTTTTCTGTTCTTCATTAGAGTTCTTATAATAAGAGTTTGTACATCTGTGCAATATTTAAACTCCCGTCTAAATACCCTTCATTAGTTTGAACCCGGCAGTAATGTGAACTACGCGGCCCAAATTGAAATTCGAGTTCGGGTCGGGTCTCAGTTTAAAAATCTATCAGGTTTCTCGGCCCTACTCCCAGTCAATCAAGCCGTTCGGACTTCTCGAATTGTAACGTCTTGTCAGGCCTGCCGGGCCTTTTGAACTTCGCGGCCCTTCGGACCTCTCGGGTGTATCAGGCCATTTGAATCTCTTTTGTCTATTGGACCGTTCGGGTCTCTGTTGTACCGTCGAGGTTTCTAAATTTCTCGGCCCTTCGGGATCGTTTGAACCTCTCGGGCCTATTAGATCGTTGGGGCCTGTTGGACCTATCGAGCCATTCGGGTCTCTTGGGTTTGTCGGGTCGATCAAGATGTTACTGCGTTTTTTTTTCGGGTCGCGTCCAATTTGTCTTAGTCGAGCCGGGCCGGGCCGTGCTTAAGAATTTCGGCCCGTGCGGGA
The DNA here is from genome assembly GCA_011009095.1 of Ignelater luminosus. Lineage (NCBI taxonomy): Eukaryota > Metazoa > Arthropoda > Insecta > Coleoptera > Elateridae > Ignelater > Ignelater luminosus. The sequence continues at coordinate 41,600 of VTPC01002830.1, read as the reverse complement.
CTCTAATATGAACTCATTCTAGAAAATGATGCAATGGGCTGTCTTATGCCTTGCGGTATACTTTCCTCTAACGGTTTTTGTCTTCCATGTTTACCTCTTCTGTCCAGATCTACGAATCCATTACCATTCGTTTTTTGTCACTGTGAATATTGTTCTATTGTTAACACCTAAGGTGTTCTTGAAAGAAGTTTTGCAAACTTGAACTTCTTGAGAAGCTTTAACTTTCTAATTGAATAATACTTTTTTACCTCTAGAACAATTACATTGAAGACCTAAATTTCTCTTAGACTTTTGCATGTTCACTCTTTTTCTTATAAACATCTTCGGAGTATCTTTTTTATTGCTTTTTTTCGGTTGTTTCATTACTTTCACTTTCTCCGTGCTCTTCTCTAGATACTTCTTCATTAGTTGAAAAGTCCGTTGAAACATAATCAGCATCAGCTATCAAAGTCCTATTGACTGATTTCCATGTCTGGTGCGATCAAATCTGGACGTATGTGCATTTAGCAATCTTGCCGCATGTAACAGAATGAATTCATTTAATAGTGCTCTTTACAAGAGGCTACCGTGACTTGCAAGTATCAACTTACATGTTTTTGCTCTTAATCACTGTTAAAATTAGAATTCCATCAAAATATACGTTTTGCAGAAACACTCTTATTCATTTATTTAATAAAATGAACATTAAATTATCACTTGAAATTAAATTTATTTGAAACTGGTATTTATGAGTGGTTCCTTTCCCTTTAGGTGGTCCAGATATATCGAAAATGTTGCAAGCATACATGGAATTAAATTAAAAAGTCCTTGGATTGTTAAAACTTTCCATGACAAAATCAAAACAAATGATCAAATTCATTTTAGAGCGCCAATCGTTGTTTGGCTTTAAGTTACTCTTGATCCAACAGTATATCATAACAGGATTATGAGTCTAATAATTCTTACGAACAATTTTTTATAAATTTAATCAAACTTATTCCCGGGTTTGGCTTTCGCAGCGTTGTTCTGGCTTTGTTTTTGGATCTGCACATTGGCACTTACGCAAAATTTTGTTTTTGCTTAGGGCTATGCAGCCAGATGGTAGAAGTACAACTAGAAAAAGCAAAAAGCTAACCTAATGCAGCAGAAGAGGGAAAAGAACACGACAGAGTAAACAACGGGCAACACTAACGCGGCCAACTCCGGCAGCTACCTGATAGCTACCTTTCTCGATATCAAGCGTGTTTTTGACAAGGTCTGGCACGAAGGTTTCCTTCCTATTAAAACTCTGCAACGCAAACATACCCTCTTTCTTCTCACACAGGCAGCACAGTCCCGATTGGACAAACCCTTTCTAGAATATCCACACCACTCGCCGCTCTGTTCTTTCACCAATTGTCTACCCGTTTTACTGCCACGACAGAATCCTCTCTTGGTTGGAGAATTAAACCCAACACTAATAAAACTAAAACAATTCTGTTTCGCCATCGAAATCTCACCCAAACTGCTAGACTCAAACCGAACAATATTCGCTTGGTACTTTTGAGACACACCCCTCGAACTTTCTCCTACAGTTAAATACCTGGGAATCACATTTAATCCTACCCTCAACTGGTGGGAAAACCTTAAGCATTGCTTAACTATCGCAGCAGCCTTCTCATCGATTACAGACTCACCTGTTTTTCCACCACCCCCCAGCAGACTAATGGAGTGACTCCGAACTAAAGAGAGGACCATCTCCAGGAGGATTCTCGGTTTGGATCGTTTCCACCCCTCTGGGAAAGTCTGCGACGGTAGTGTCGGGATCCCTCTTGTAAATGCGCGCCTCGAGATTTTAAGGGGCGCGATCGACAAGACAGGGCATACCCTGGTCCTTCGGTGTGCCCGTGATCTCATGGTGTTATTCAACAAGACCCGTTTCTTCTTTTTGCTCTCCTCCTGTATTTGCGACTCTACCGTTTCAAAAAACATCCCCACAATGAAGAACCACCATCCACGGGACGTCTTTAATACGCCCCAGGCCTTCTCTTGGTGCTTCCGGCTCCTGGTCGTTGCCTGCCTCGCCCCGACATCCTAGATTCACATAACGAGCGTTGCAGTCAACTCACTTCCTCCACAAGGCTTGAGAGAAGTTAGACAGTTTCTAAAACAGCTGCATTCTTTTTAAGAAGCAACACTATCATTGATTAGATTGACTGATATTTCAGCTCAGATACAGAATGTCTGTCAAGAAAATATAAAACTACCAACAATCAAATTTCCATCTTGATATTACCACTCGGTATAGAAACTTGGGATGCCTGACAAAAAAAAGACTGTTGATGGTGCCTGAATTGTCTCAAAGCACCTCCGTATCATGCCAAAATTCAAAATCACACACTAAAAAAGCAGAATTTGATTGTGCCCAAAGCCCCAAGTCGATACGTCCACATTTTCCCGATTGTGGGAAAAGCCTAACGACTCGATGTAACTGTTTCCTAACGCAGAATGAGAATTTTAGTTTAAAGTTTAGCGTAATCGTCCTCACATTATTGAAGGCCTAAAGAATAATATTTAGGATAGAAATTGAAATCTAAATGCTAGAAGGAGTTACCGGAAACGTTGAAGGAATGTTTAGGTGGTGTCATCTCAGAGATATTGTTGCTTTAGCGTGTTAATCTAATTAGTAAAATCATTAAATATTAAGATGTGACATAGCTTTATGATGTATCTTGTATTAATGCCCTGCACTCAAGTCTTTTAAAAAGTAAAAAAAGCACCGCTTTGAATTGGTGTATCAAACAAAACCAAAACCCTGTATTTAGGTCGAACGTACCAACCCATAAAATGCTAGCGTTACCATGTGGTTACACTAGCAGTGTAGAATTCTGTAACTTATTAAAATCAGAGTTTTTGTGTTATCATAATGCTTTCTTTTGTGTAGCAGAGGTCTCATTTTCGAAGCAGCTTTGCATGCAATGTGTAACATGTGCGAGTCTCATACACTTAGTGATGAGGATTCTGGAGATGAATTTGAGGCAGTTCTTGACCATTTTACTGGAAACTAGCTACGAGCAGAAGCTGAAATAAGAACTAAGCGTCGGTTCTGACAAATCAAGTGTTGAAAATCTGTATAGTACTAATGAGGAGAATTATACTGAAAAAATTGAAGGTGACATTCATACCGAAAAAAAGCCTTCCTATAAACTCTGAAGATATCTTCTCATATAATAAAGTCAAGTCAGAGAAAGACGCGAAAAGAAAACGTAGAGATTCATATGATTCCTGTATTTTAAGAAAAAAGTAAGAAAAACAAAAGTAAATGTTTTCCCCACTTCACTTTCACTGTGAGTACTGTAATAAAAATGCGCTTGTTAAATTTTGCAACAAATTCAGATTTCAAGAGTTAAGGTAAAAAGGGGCAAGGCTTTGGACAAGGGTGAATGCCACTTACTCAAAAATTAATTATTAAAACAAATTAAATATTCTTATAACCCTTAGACTCATACTAAAACTTCACACGGGTCTCTTCCTATGTTCCATCTTACGTGAGACACACGATGTGTAGTACCTCCAATTTCTTTCATTTTAAAAGTGGCTTTGAATTTAATAAAGGATTAAATTTGTTTATGAAAACAAATCTATGTATTTCTGCAATTCGGAGTGGAGAAATCCAAAACGCTCTCTTTAATATTTATAGATTTTTTCTCATTTGATACAAAAATATCTTAAAAGTCAAAGTACTAAATATGCACATATTATGCACATGGTTTCTGATAAATAGAGAAAACGATTACATAATTTGGTTTTAAGGGCAATTCGTTAACTGCGTTTATAAATAGCACATTAAAAATAACAGCTGCATTTTTAATGTGATAACCAAGAGGGTTATCTTCAATAATGTCAGGTTAATAAAAGACTTTTTAATAAAAACTTTCTTTTATTATTTTTATTCCTCCCTGCAATGTGTTTATTAGATCAAAAACTGTAGCAGTTTTTAGTCAAGTTTATACATAATACACACATTTTTTCATTTGCTGCTCGACAAATTAACAAAATGCGATACAATTCTAACAGAAGCCATTAAATAAAAAAAAGGTTTCAATTAAAACATGAAAAGAGCTAGAAATAAAAGAGAGAAAAATTCTAAATGTTGTTATTGAGAGAAATTGTAATCAAACAATAGATCTAGAAAGGCAAACTTGTACGTAAGAACCAAACGCTGGCAAAATAAAGAATGAATTTGGCAAGCACATTTAGATGAGACAGCAAAACTAAAAGCAATACAAATTTGAGGACGCATGGCAGAAGAAATGTAAAATACTGAAAAGCAAAAAAGATGAAGGAAATTAGCAAAAAAATATTAAAGAAAGAATGAGCAAATTAACAAACACAGTACGAAAGAAAATGTTTACAATCATGCGATGGAAGCAGATGTAATGAAAGCCTTGGTGGAAACAGTAAGATTTGGTAGAAATAAATCCAAAGAGAAAGAATGCGATTCGAAATTAGAAGAAGATAGGTTTATCTTTAAAATATAAAAACCACAAATTTACCTGGTTTATTAAATGGCTAGAAAATTAGGCAATGGACAGAAACAAAATTATAAGTGTGAGATTCAGGAATTCCTTCCTATTCGTAAATTTCAAACAGTGAAGTTAGGTTTTTGTCAAAGAGACGATCCCAAGTTGAAAAGAAGCTTTTGCAAATTCTTTTCTTGTCAAATTGATATTTGAAAACCCCCTTTGCCCCATAATTTTCTGTTATCTATTAACCGTTACATGAATATCATTAGGTATTATAAACAAACGTTAGCAGCCACAATAGTTGATTAAAGATACATAAGTCGTGTTATTTTATAATCAACAACAACAACCTTTTGAAGAAAACTAATTTTAGATTATTCACGTTGTAGAACATGTAAATCCAAATTTAGTAATTTGTTCTAGAACTAAAATAAGTAATTTAATTACACAATCAAAGAGTTCACCAATCAACCACGTTGGTATCGTGTTGTAACAAGCAAAATCTTGCATGTACTACCACGTGATCGATTCAAGAATAAAGATTTGCGTAACACTAAACTGTATGCATAGAAATAACAGCAGTATTCATCTTCATTATTTAACAAACAGGTGTTTAATACCTGCAATAAAATTAACTCGACTACATAATAAAATGTTACACAAAATAGCTAACAGATTTAGAACTTTGTTACGTTGAATTCGAATATAAAATAATCCTTGCAACACCTCTAGGAAATTCCTAAAGAGAATTTATAAATAATATCAGGCGAGGATAATTACTGAAATAATTTTGATGTCCAGATTTGCGGTTAGAAATATTCCAAAAATGGTAGTTCATCAAAACTAGTTAGTATAACCTTTTGTATATTGTATAGATATTTATTATCTAATCTATATTAATCGAAAATTAAACCCAAAAAAAGGTGTATTTCCAATCTATTACTTAATAATATCTATTACAAACAAAGAACGTCTTTTTCAGAATAGGAATATTCAAACAAGACTTCCACTAACACTATTAATTTATTATTCTATAACCAGGAAGCACAAACCCGAATTAATTATTAACTAATAAATTCAAGGCACATATATAACTTCATCATCACTGTCTGACTAACAAAAGCCTTGAACTTGAGACTTTCTGGGTCGAGGACCCGCAGGTCCGATCCGGCCAGCGCTCGCGACCTCCGCTCCTACTCGCGAAACCGCTCCCAGAATCGCGGAGGAGAGCTTTGTTCTCACCGCCAATACGCATTTCACTGACATTTGGAATTTTTCCAGAGGTCGAAAGACGCATTTCCATGAAAACTTGACTTGTTTGCACTGCCATATTATATACAAACGTGCAATTCTGTTTTTAATTTATTGTGGATTTGCATCCCGACGTTCCTGGCTTTTTTTAGGTGAAACAGGCACTCTTGTTCACTGTTTATTTCCTGTTTGATATTTTTGTTTGAGCGAAAAAAAAGGGAGCGTTTCCTTTTTAGTTTCCGCCTGAAGACAAATAATAAAACTGGGAATTCCCTTGTATTATACTGATGAAAAAACAGAAGGAAGTTTATTATTGTTTAGTCAAACGATTCTTTAAAAAGATAGGTAAATAAAAGTTTGTAGCTTTGATTGTAGAGCCGCGGCTCCTGCTAAATATTTATAAATTATAATCAAGTCAATTTAATTTCACTAGTACATGAAGAAATAAAAATATGTTCAAAATAAAGAGGCTTAAGGATAATTACAAAACCAGGAAGGTTTAAAAACCAAACGATATTTAATATTTAAATATTTAAGATTATTTGTAAAGAAGTTTACTTCTCTTGACATTTTATGTATCTGATATGGCTTTCACCCATGTTACTATTTGCAATTCATACCGACTCGAAACTGCTTCTTCGATTTCGGTGAAACATAAAACACGGAATATACTTTTAACACAGACGGAAGTGCCGGTGGTTTTATACAGCAGACATTTTTCCCAACATACTTAGACTTTAACATCATTAAACAACTTTCTATGTGTCTGTTCATAATT
>VTPC01002830.1:0-25087 GCA_011009095.1 Ignelater luminosus | reverse complement strand
GCCATTGTCAAATTCGAAAACTTTGTCACTTCTAACCTATAATTCAGTTAACAGTTCGTGTTTACATAGCGCTTTGAAGAGAGTAATCTAAAAAAGTGGAACTCTTTTCAAGCAATGATCTTCTACAATTTTCGAAGCAACTTAACACCCAAACAACGCATCGAACGGCTTAATGCGACTTTTGGTGAGGACGCTCAAACAAAAAGACCTCTTTTTAATTGGTTTGCTGAGTTCCGGCATGGACGTTCTTTTCTCAGTGATGAATTTCGAGAAGTCTATGTATAGATTGCAATAATGTAATTAAGGCACAACAAGAGTTAATATTATGAATGAATACACCGGGTGTCCTCTTGCAAGTGCTTTGTTTAAAATTTGTTAATGTCAGCCAAGGCACGATTAGGATAGCAAATATAGTTAGGTTCATTTTTAATTATCTAACAGTAAAATACTCAAAGGCAAGCGTCAGTCATTATAAAGTAAAATTAAAATTCTTCACTGATTGCAATAAAGGAAACGTTTTCAGTTTCATTCTACTATCTTACAGCATTTGCGATAAAAATTGTTGGAAAAGACGAGTATAAATTCCTGCCCGTGTTTCAATTTGTTCAATTGTGTAGTATCAACACACTAAACACTTACCCGATAAGAAACTGATAGTTCAGAAAGATGGAATCAGATATTTACCTGAAACAAAAAGAAAACACGTTTAGAATTGAATCTTTTATCTAAACTTATTTTGCACAATAACCAAAACTAACTTATTTTAAGTAAACCAAGATAGAAAGACGACAATATAACTAATTGCGTATGGGGATGGAAATTAAATTGTGCGAGTCCTCCCATTCTTCACTAGAAGACGTTGCTCAGGCGCATTATTAGAGGTAGATAGGTTGGATAAACCTACGAGGCTAGCTGGAAAGATTTCTGCAATCGGGTACTATCGGTGGTATCAGTGTTATGCCATTGCCAAATTCGAAAACTTTGTCACTTCGTACCCAAACTAACCAGTTCTGTTTACATAAAACTTTGAAAAAAGTAATTTTATAAAAAAAATGGGACTCTCGCATGAACATTTTCGAGCAATGATTTTTTTACGATTTTCGAAGCCACTTAACAGCCAAACAATGCATCTAGCTGCTTAATGCGGCTTTTGGTGAGGAAACTCCATCGATAGAACTCTTTATAATTGGTTTGCTGAGATCCAACGCGGACGTTCTTTTTCAGTGATGAATTTCGCGAAGGTCCTCCATCCACGTCTGTTCTTGCCACTAACGTTCATGCTGTGCGTGAAATAATTGAGCAAGATCGGCATGTGACATACCGTGAAATAGGGGTCACCCTGGCCATGGGCACGACAGCAATATACACGATTTTATACCATCATTTAAACGTACGGAAGCTTTGCAGTCGCTGGATTCCACATAATTTGAATGAAGTTAAAAAAAAAGAATAGTGTGAATTGGTACAAAGAAATGTTGAAGAAATTCAACCGAGGTCATTCAAATTTAGTGTACGACATTGTTAGTGATGACGAAATCTGGAAATTAAACAATCCACTGTTTGGATGTTTCGAGATGAGTCGAAACCCACAAAGGTTGTTCGTTCACACAGTGTTGCAAAGCAGATGACCGCTTGTTTCTTCCGTATTTCTGGACATGTGGCAACCATAGCGCATCCTTCTTTACCGTAACAAAGCAAGTGCCCACACAGCTTCACAAACTGTCGACTTTCTAGCATGTGAAAAAGTGTAATTCGTGTCACGTTGTCCGTATTCGCTTGATCTTCTTTTCGTTCCCGACAATCAAAAACAAGATGCGTGATGAGCGTTATGCTTCGCCTGAAGCAGCCGTTGAGGTATTTAGGCTAGGGATTTATTTAAAAATTATCTTTGCTTGGTCAAACTCTATAGGTATTTGGAATCAGGGCCAAATAGATAATAAGTAGAAAGATGATCGGTTCTCTTCCGAGATCTCTTTGCGCATTTGAAACAATACAACAATGTTTAGTTTGATTTGTTTATGTTTTAAAAGGCTATTTCATTTGTCCCTGAATAGAAAAGCTTTTGTTCTTACTTAGAATTAGAAAACTATGACTAAGTAATTTATTTTTTCAATGATTCTTTATCTTGTTTTTTAAATGTTCAGTTTAATATTGCAAATAAATCTGTCAACTCGGTTTGTTTTGTTTTAAATGTATAGTAATAATTGAAATTTTGTAATTAATTGGGTAGACCACCAATTTAAAAAACCCAGTTGGGGTTTTTAATGGATTTTGTTCAAAAACAACCTTCTGAGTAATCTTGGGCTACCCACTGGGCAACCAACCCTAATTATAAAAGCAACAGGAACAAAGATTAACGGGAATAGATATAAAATACCTAAGAAAAATAATTGGAAAACGAAATGGGATAGAGAAAGGAACGCAAGTTTCACATAACAAGTGAATGAAGGTGGTATAACAATGATGAGAACAAACAGTTAAATTGTTTTGGCCATATTAAAAGAGTAGAGCAGAATTAATTAGTCAAAATACAGTGGAATCAAGAGCAATGGGAAAAATAAGAGAAAGGCCTACGAAGATTTGAAAAAGAAGAGAACGACTAGCTACTAACCTGGAGGCGTGGAAGCAAAAAGGAAAAGTATCTGTAACACCTTTATATCTTACATTGTTCTCAAAAACTCAAAAGTCTCTTGGAACATGAATGTTCAAATGGTTCCTGTAACTGGAACAAGAAAGACGAGAAGTACATCACATTTACTGACTAGATAATCTAGAAGAACTCCACCATAGCTAATCCCAAGTCCGGTTAAGAAGGGAGAAGGGTTGATCAGTTGGCTAGTAATCAACTATTGTAAAAATCAGAGTACGTACAGTGCCCGACACAGCTTCGGAAAAGAGAAAATGGTTTTATGAAACAGTAGTAACGTGTAATGTGAGAGGTATAGCAGTGGACAAGGAGGAAGGAAAAGAAGATCGACTTCGCTGCAAATACCAAAACAAAAACGAAATTAAGAGGAACAAAATATGCAGGTGACTATATTATGATATTCAGTGGTGTAGGGAAAAACCAAAGAGCACTAAAAGGGGCAGTCTTGTATATACATAAAAACTGGGAGGATGAAATAAATAAACTATGAATACAAAAATAAAAGGATTGTCTCAGTTAGAATAAAGCTTGATAGAAATAACACGACAATAAAGCAGAAAAAGGGAAACCAGACGAGATTAGATTATTATAATAATTAATAAATATAAGCCAACAGATCACATTACACTAATGGAAGACTTCAATGCTAGAATAGGAAACATACCGATAGTCAAATAGTTGGCACATTTGGAGAAGACGCATAAAACCAAAATGAAAAAATATTAAGAGACTTTGCTACGTTCAATAATCCAAAGATAACCAATAGCAAGAGTGACTGTATAGTTGTAATAAACAAAAAACTAACTGGACACGTACGAGACACCAGAGTTTATAGAGGCTTAGATATCGGTTGAGACCATTTTCTAGTAGTATCAACAATTGCAATGTATGCAACATGGAAAAGAAATAAAATGCCACTTAACGCACAAAAATAAGAACAAGTACACAAAGCCTACCTATTAAAGCAATCAAAGAAGACTGAATCAAGCATTAATAAATCTCGAAGCAAAACAATAATAGATGAAGAATGGCATAATCTGAAAGAACCAGTAAAAACCTTAGCTGCCGAAGTCTTGGGAAAAAAGAAAAAGAGCTGAAATAGAAAAAGCAGTTGAAACAAAACAAAAAGCCTACATAATTTTTATAAACCATCCCACAGACCAAAACAACAAGGAATACAAACACAAAAGAAACATAGCAAAGCAAATTACCAGACAAGTCTTACAAGAATAATTGGATGGTCACATTAGTAAGATCTAAAATGACATACGCGGCAGACAGTCCATCGCATATAAAGTTATGAAAACACTTAACAAACAAAAAAGAGATAACTTACGAATTAACCAGATAGAAGAACAAGAAACTACAAACAATTATGCTAAGATAAAGAAGCCATTGAAGCTGCACTACCGGTAACAACTTAAATAGGAGTGAACCAAAGACTGCACAAAATAGAAAAGCTACTGGAACAGATAACAGGAACACTGAGCTATGGAAGTACGGAGGCCTCTTGTTACACCTGCGACTACTGCACCTGTTTAATAAAAGCTGGAAAGAAAAGAAAATTCCAACAGAATGGATAAAAGCAAAAGTGATTTCACTTTTCAAAAAAGGTGATAAAAACAATTGTAAGAATTACAATTGCAAACCAAATTGGTCTTGGGTCAGGTATTCTTCTATCTTTCTCTCTATTCTTTTGTGTATGACTTTTGCTATTATTTTTGATGCATGTGCTACTACACTTAACGTTCTACAGTTATCAGATCTGTGTACTTTTCTTTTCTTGGGAATAGGTGTCATTATATTTCTTTTGAAGTCTGTTGGTACTCTTCCTGTTTCGTATATCTGACAGATTAATTTGTAGAGTTGTTTATGGGTAATTTCGCCTATCTGTTTTATTATTTCTGCAGGTATGTTGTCCAGTTCACTGACTACTCTGTCATATTCTGCTCTTAGTATTCCGCTTCCTTTTGTGTTGATAACTACTTCTTCTTCTGTATTGTCGGCTTCTCTACTGTTATCGGTCTCGATGTCGTTGGATTCTTCTGTATCGTTGTACAGCTTTTGTACATGGTTCTTCCCTGTCTTGGCGATCTCTTTATTGTCTATTTGTATTTCCAGCTTCATCTTTTAGGCCGACTATTCTTTTCCTAGTTTCTTTAAAGTAGGTCTTTACTACTTTGTATGCTTGGTCGTATTTGTTATTATGGACATAATTTTCAATTTCCTTGCATTTTTCGTATATGTTTACTTCTTTTGCTTTTTTACATTCTCTATTTATAGCATTTCTCAGTTCTCTATACATTCCCTTTCCTTTGTCTCTTTGGCTGTTTTTATATGTTTCCTCCCGTCCAGCATGTGAAGTATATCATCGTTAATCCAAAGTTTTCTCGTCTCTATTCTACTTAGTCCTCATGTTTGGTTTGCGGTTGTTTCAACTGCCTCTTTAATGTTCTGCCAGGATTCGTCTGTTTCCCTCCCCTGTACTTTAAGGTGGTTTAATTTCTGTGTTATTTTATTCTGTAGTTTTCTTTGAGTGTCTTCTTTTTGTAGTTTTTCTAGATTCCATGTTCTTCTGCTGTTCCGGTGCTTAATGTTTTTAAATTTAAAATTGCATGTCATCGTAACCTGACGTCAGCACCTGTGTAGCTCCTGCAGTTCAACAGTTGGTTTTTAAATTTCTGTTTGATTAAAATATAATCAATTTGGAATCTTCTTATATCTCCTGGCATTGACCAGGTATACCTTCTATGGGCGTGGTATTGAAACAGCGCATTGGCTATTGTTAGTATGTGCTTTGTGCAGAACTGTATCAGGCGATTTCTCCTTTCGTTTCTTCTCCCTAGTCCATAAGCTCCTCTGCTTGTTCTCCTACAATAGAGTTTCAGTCCCCCATAACAATTAGGTTTTCCTCTCCTTTAAAATATTTAATTGCTTCTTCTATCCCTTCGTAAACATTCTCCATTTTTTCTTCTTTATGAACTGTAGTGATTGTATACACATATTACAACAGTGTCTTTAGGAATGGTTGCAATTTTTGAACATAATTATTCTCTCGTCGTATAGTACATAACCTTTTACTTTCTGCCCATAGTCTTTCTTCATTAATATTCCCATTGTTTCCAGCTGTGTTAATTATTCTGAATTCTCCAGACCACATGTCTCCTTCTTTTGACCATCTTATTTCAGATAGTTCCATTAAGTCAATTTCATAGGTCTGCATTTCTCGTTTTACATTCTCTAATTTTCCGCGTTTCCACAGGGTTCTAACATTCCATGTCCCTATTGTATTCAATTTAGTATTCCTAGTTTTATTCTTGTCTTTTCTGGTAGTTCCTGCCCGGAGATCCGATTGGGGAACCTTTTTACCCCCCGATTGATTTTCCTTTAAAGACATGTTTCATAAAACTCTTACCTATGGATGTGAAATATGAACAACAACAACTAAACAAAAAAGCAGGAGATGGAATTTCTAACTGTAAGAAGAATAAAAGGTTGCACAAGAAATGATAGGCTGAGAAATATAAATATCAGAGAAGAACTAAACATACTCAATTTAAACGACAGAATAAAAGAAAACGGAATAAACTTAAATAGAATGAAAGAAGAAAGCACTAAATTACAAATACAAAGAAAGAACAAGGAAATGATAATATAACTTGAAGCGTAAAAGAAGAAGATATTCTAGAAGAGTAATATAGAATACAAAAAGAATAAAGGGGAAGAGTATTATCCAAGACAGAATTACCAGAAACGTAGATAAAATCAGATTGCATTTCTAAGATTTAAAAAAATCGGGTAAGAAGAGAACTAAGAAGAAAAGAAGAAGGAAAAGATGTGAGAAAATAAGTCTCTCACTAACATAAGTGGGGAAATGTTTAGCATATTTGTGATTAAAGCAGTCCAAGTTGTTCAATAGTCAATGTCCGGAAAATTCCACAATTTTGACACTCGAATATCTGTGAACAATTTCTACAACGCAATATATAACCCTGCTGTCGTGTACTTTTATATTTTCGTACAGTAATTTTTTAGAAAACGAACAACTTATAAATTATCTATAATAGAATACGAACTTATCACATTTTCCAGCCAAACTGGCAAGATATTAGGTAAACAATCTCCCATTTGTCTTGACTGTCATTTTTCAAAGTCATTCATGCTAGAGAGGGTAATTGCTGTACAATCCTCGTAATTTATTACGCGTTTATAAAAAAAAAACCGAATACGTAACTCGCTTGGATATAAATTGAAAAAAAACTCGCTTTTTTATTAATTAAAAAATTCATAACCTAAAAAGTACATTTCCATTGATCTTCGCCCCTAAATCTGCTAATGACTGCCGTAACCGAAAGTAAAACTTTTGATATCTCTTGGTTTAAAAGAGGTTGTTAACTTCAAGTAAATTTTTCTCTTAAGAAGCAATTTTAAAGTTTAATTATAAATCCACGTACTATGCTTATTAGGGAAAGCAAGATAATTAGGCATGCTATAAAATGGATAGCATCTGTCTAATAATTAAATACTGTGCGTCATAAATCAACAAGATGCTCTTACAAAATAAGTTCGATTCAGTAAATAAAAAATGAAAAAATACAAAAGTTGTTACAAAAATTTTTCATTTGACGAATTGCCAACAAGGAAGGCCCGAGAAAACGGATAAATTTGACTATCTACACTAATGAGGAAATATCTATCAAGTGCCAGAAATGAGAATTACGCAAGTTAAGTACGCCGAGGTTACTGACCAACGTTGTGTTATATGTCCTCCTGTTTACTTAGCAAAATTAACGGCATACTAACATTTTATAGACATTTAAGAAATAAGACCGCTAAAATACGGTTAAACTCATTTAGATTTTTCCATTTTCCAGATATTACCAAGTAAGAATAAAATTATTGCAATAAGATGATTAAGACTTCTTTGATGTTGTCGTTTCTTTAACTAATCCTTAAATGTATATAAATTTCGAGACAAATTCAACGATAAAGGGGTTTTAAGCATATATTTGCGGTTTACCTACTATTACTGAACATCAAAGGAAAGGAAAATATCCTTGTTCGGTAAGCACTTGCATTATGTTTATTCGCGATTACGAATAAGCAAGGCTCCTCCTTTTCTGTACTGTGTTAGCTGTTCATTTTCTTGCTGAAATGGTAGGAAAAACAATCTCGAATTAATTCCACTGAAAGTCTCTCTATATCCAATCGCTTTAAAAGCTAGTGAAAAGCAGTTAGATTAAATTTAATATGAGCTTGAAAGTCCAGATAGTATCAGTTACATTCATTAAACATTCTTTGTAACTATCTAGCCTAAAGGGTCACCATCAAAGTCCTCTATACCTGTGTGTAACAAAACACTAGTGCTCAAAGTATAGCTTTGTAAAACTAAAATGATATGCATCACTGAATTTAAGTTATTTTAAGTCATGCAAAAAATAATAAAAAATAAACAAGTACTAAATCATAGGTATTAGCAAACAGATTAGTTATTACTACTACTTATACCTTTTTTATGTAAGACATGGTTAATACCAACTAAAATAAAAAAGAAAGTAATTTATCATTTTTGGGAAACTGTCAAGTGTTATTTTACAAAATTAAATAAAAATAGTATCATATTGAATGATACAGACGCATGATCTATCTGCATTAACTTTTAATACACTAAAGTATCTCTTAACACAATATAAGCAAACACATCCAGATCTAATTTTATGTGAGCACTTAAATATTCAGATTAGCATTCCAATCAACACCATAATAAAGTTCAATTTTATATTAGCCTTTAGACCAGTTAAGAGCTTGATAAACGATCCGAAAATTAATATAGTAATCAGTATGTCAAAATGGAATTTGTTAGAGAAATTATCAACTTAATAATGTGCCACTTCCATTCAATATCTCAATAAGAATTACATCTAACCCGCAAGGATAAAGTTTCAGGGTAAATTCTCAATTTGTCAATAAATCACTTTATACAATATCGCTGCAATCACACCCGTTAAACTTTAACAAATTTGTAATACTAATCTGTAACACTTCGTTATAAAACCTGCAAATCTGATTATACAATTTCAACGTTTTACTGGAAAGTTACAAAGCTTAATGAAACAAGGGTCGCATATTTAAGCAACTTTAGCCCGGGATAAAGTTTTAGACGAACGATGAGAATGCACAATGCAGCGTCACTTCTTGTTTGATATATGACATCAAATTACTTTTATCGTTTACAATGCTTGTTGCTCGGTAAACTGCACAGTGTGAACATGAAACACCATAAAAACAACTTCATAAACTTCTAAGTTCTAACGTACAAAAATAATTTACTGGAAAGTTTAAACCGTTTATTGTGGTCTTTTTTATTTAACAATTTAGTACCTACGCAGAATTTTCTTCCATATTATTTCATTATGATATTCAAACCTCGACAATTGGTAAAACATGCGTTCATTTTCCGGCAATACTTTTAATGTGCTTAGAGAAGACTAGCATAGCTTGCAACACTAAAATTTCCGCTTGCCAACTTCGTTAAAATCTTTCAAACAGGAATCAGAAAACACCATGAAAACCAAACCCAGCTGCCTTTTGGATTTACATAGGGTAAACGCACCTAAGTACGTCCAGCTCCAGCCGCCCACCACCGAATCAATTATTGTTTTATAAATAAATTATGGCACCATAAATAAAGGAGAATTTTAGCTTTGTGTTATCTACCATCCTTCGTTCTAAGGATTATGTTACATTCGTTCCGGTAAATAAAAGTTATATGTTAATTATTAGCATTTATTTACTGCCAGTACGTGATTGTGTTTACTACGACTGCCATTGAGTGAGTGCATTTTTATTAACGAGAAACGATTGCATTCTAGGTAAAATTTGCGCATTTTCGTGGACATCGTAAAAATTTTTGTCTGGTACATTAAAGCAATGGCCCTTCTTAATATTTAATACAAAAAATCCTGAATTTTAATTAAACAAATGTCGAAAATAAGGTAGGCAGAGTACCGGTATTCACAGATTCGTCTAGTCACCCGCTAGCCGCCTTCCACTGTCGTGCAGTAGGTACTCCACAATACTGAGATTTTATATTATTGTTGCTCGACTTTTTAATTTAATTTTGTTGATTAGCACCCACATTTATTAATCTTTCCATCATTTATTGGATGGTTATTATTTTCTTCAAAAAAAAAATCTAATTTTCATGTCCAAACAACCAACTTAAGTGAAAAATTAACTTTTAAAGAGTACCATGTAGAAAGTAGGAATTAAATTCATTTGTTTATTAATTATTACTTATTTTGTATTTGCATGTATTTTTTAAAATAAATTTTTTTCCTTTCAATAAATCGTTTATGAGCAAATGCAAGAAAGGCATAAAATTGTTAAATTATTATATGCTCATGGCGAGTAACGAAGATAATCGCTAAAACAAATTTAATTTGCCAAACAGGTGATCCGAATAAAGCTTCCAAGAACTGATATGTAATCATTTAAGAAATAATCATTCCTCACATTTATACGATGTTTATAGCTTTGTTTCTTAAATGGCGGCTACTAGGACCTCGACGGCGGACTTTTAGTAATTAGCGGCCGATGACGGGGCCAAAGTGTCGGTTTTAATGAATTATTTTTTTTTATAAAACTAAACGTTTAATGACTTTTGACGATTGAGCATGTATATCATTTAAATATGCATAACTATACAGAAAGTTTTATTGATAAATATTATTTCGTTTTAAATTTAAACGAATTTGAACTTCAAATATCCTTTAGGTGGCAGAGGATTGGTGCTTTTAACCTACCAGTTTGTCATGTCAGCGCCCTTGAGCAAAGATTGTTTTTGCGTGTCCGTGGGCGCTCATGGGGCACCCACTCAGGAGCTCCGAAACAGACATGGGGAAATTTCCGTTGGGCTCCAAATCAAACATGCAGGTCCCCCATTGATCTCCAAAAATGACATGCTGCAGGATCCGAATATACAAAGGCTGTTCATACAGTATTCCTACTGAGAATTAGGTTTAATTCTCATAATTAAAGCCTCATATTGGTTGTTTATATTACTGAAGTAGACTAGATTTGAGAAGCTACATTTCAAAACGTAGTTTCTCCTCCTAGTAGCGATATCGAGAGAAACATGGCATCGCATCGGGTGCTTTTTAGGGCGTGTTTTCGAATTATCAATTCCATTTGTTCCAGAATGCAGTACTTTTCATTCAAATCTGGCTCTAAAGTTTACCGTACAGATCAAAATTCAGTTTTTAGTACAAATAATTTGCTTTAAACCGCAGTTTCTCTGTACTGCGCAGTTGGTACAAAATGTAGTTTCTTTGGTACGGTGCCTAGTGCCACTAATTTGAATTTACTTCAAAACGCAGTTTGCCGGCAACAAATTAATTAATTTAACGACGTAAAACAGTAAACAAAAATGAGTGACAGTAGTGTTTTGTACGAGAGAGTAGTAGTAGAAGTAAAAAATGACTAAAAAGTCACTAAAAGACCAAAGCGACAGACACTAAGGCAAAAATGTAGAAACTACGATTATGTTTTCAATTTCGGTCTTATTATTTTGAATTATTGCTATTCCAAATTTGAGGGATTTAAAGAAACCCTGCAACATAAAGGAAAACCGTATGACTGCATGTCAGTAGCATATAAAATGTCTCATATGATAAAAATTTCCAATATGAAAACGACGTCAAAATATAAACATAAACAAACTCTGCGGATTAAATATTGCATGCGGACGCAGTACAATGACCAAAGTTACAGAGTGTGCCAACAATTTTTTTAGCTGCCTTTCTTTATCACAAAGAAGAGTTGTAACCATCGCAAGAAATGTGAAAAGAGGCCTTCGAGTCGTGGAGACTAAAGGAAGTGGTCGATGATCCAAGATTTTCAAATCGAGACGTGATGTAGTAATTGAATTCCAAAAGATAAGAATCCCACTATAATCAAAATAAATCCTAAAGGATTTACCTGTCTTCTGAACTAAACATATCAAAAATGTTTACGATGTACAATAATACCTGTTCTCCAGAGTTGAAAGTAAAACGAACATTTTTCTTTGACTTTTCACACACAATTTAATGTTGGCTTCGGTTCCTCAGCAACTCACGTTTATAGTTACTGCTACCGAATGAAAAATCTGATAGCAACTGCAAAAGAAGATCAATAGCAACGAAAAAGCTTAAACTTCACAAATTGTCTGCTAAACAGTTTCATACTGCTAAGAAAGATAGTCCTAAAAATAGTGTGTTCTATTGCTCCGACTTACAACAAATACAGATGTTGCCCAAACTTTCAGTACAGGAAGTTATTTACGTAAACAGTTAGCTCTTTACATCTTCTGCGTAACAGATTTCTCAGTCTTGAATCTGGAATTTTACACTTGGATAGAGTGCGAAACAAGATGAGGCCCTAATGAAATCGGATCAGCTTTATACAATTTCTTATGCAAAACCAACTTTCCCAAAGACTGTTCTGCGATGGCTGTTCTAGGAAGAACAAGAATTCCTTTATCGTTCACTTGCTGTTATACTGGCTATAAACTAAGACTCCTGTAAATTTGAAGACAATTTACTTATTTTTTGCAGTCAGAGAACATTTATTCCTACCTGCAGATCGCGTGTTCGGTAGACTCGAGAAAACTATCAAGAAAAAGATAAGAGATACCCAAGAACCTTGTCATGATGTTTTTAAGCAAATTGGCAACGTTAACACCTTGGAGAATGATTGGATACTATACGACATCAAAGATTGAAGTGAGAGTTTAAACAAATAGATGGTATGAGAGAGGAGGAGATACTTATAAAATCACAACACAGTAACGGCGGCGTAAGCTTTCGCTTACTTATTCTGACCTTCCTAGAGCGTATATTGAAAAACTTCTATACACGGGTCTAATATTTTTTGATGTAGAAACATCCATAAAAGTGTCATTGAAATCGGTTAAGTTAAGCCAGTTTCGTGAAAGTCACTTTTAGCCATTTTCCGACTTGTATTTTTTGAGAGGTCCGAAGGGCCCATTCAGACAAACGGCAAAAGATGTATCGACTTATTTTCGATGTAGAATCGCCAGTAGAAATTTCATCGAGATCGAACCATCAAATAAAGAAAGTTTTAGCTTTGGTTTATCTTCCCTCCACGCCTGGATAAGGACCTTCGAATTTTGACAAGTCAGAGGATAAGAAAAAAAGGAACTTTTTGAAAAAGGGAAAAAGAAGTTTCAATTAGAATTTAAATTAATTATCTGTTAAACAATCCTAAGTCGTGCATAATTCTGGATGATGAAACATATGTGAAATAAAGAAGACTTTCAGTCATTACCAGACAATTAATATTATACTGCGACGAAAAGACTAAGTGTTGCCGAAAAACGCCGTGTAGTTAAATATGAAAAGTTCCCTAAGACATACTTGCTCTGCATGCCATTTGCCACAAGGTACGATAAACACTGATAATTATATCGAAGAATGTTTAACACGAAGAATTTTACCTTTGCCAAGAATGCACAACATGCCGCCTATTTTCTGGCCTGATTTGGCAAAGAGTCACTACTCTACTAGAACTGTACAATCGTACAGAGATCATAACGTTCAATTGTAGACAGAAACATCAATCCTCCAAATTGCTCTGAACTTAGGCCAATTGAACGGTATTGGGCAATAATAAAGAACAAGTTACGAAGGCATTCCACAGAAGCCAAAAACATTATGGATTTTAAAAAGGTGCGGCTGGAAACTATCAAACTGATACCCGAAACGAGCGTGGAGCTATAATGAAACACATTAAATCAAGAGTGCGCGTTTTTCAACGTAAACCAGTAAACAAGTAATTCATTTGTTTTAAATAGTTACTATTTAAGTATACAAGACTTTAATTTTGATATTTATTTTGTAATAACAATAATGTAAAAACCGTTTTTGTATTCTTTCAAATTTAACAATTTGGTAAGTATAGTAAGGGTTCCATATAATGGACGCATACTCTAACTTCGGCTTCACTGAAGCACTAAAATAGTCAGTAGAGTGCAAGGATTATAGAAGTCTTTAGTAATTCTCAACAAAAACCCAAGATTTTTAGACCATCGATTTACTACAGTATCAAGGGTTGCGAGTATCTCTCGGCGGCCTTTTCCCGGCACGGAATCTTCCCGGCATGGACTTCTCCCGGTATACACGTAAAATTGGGGTTCAACTTTGCTTAGTCCACTATATCATTTAGTAACATGATATTGAGCTGGTTATAAGCTCCAACCCAAACTCTAGCCTAACCTTTAACCTAACATCTAACTTAACCTCTAACCTAACCTCTGTCCTAATCTAAGTTTAATTTACTGCCGAAAACGATGGCCAAGTCTCTAGTTTCTGTTTTTGTTTGAAGTGTTGAATTATTTAGTTTATATGAATATTTAATATTAGTCACCTTTCTACTAATCGACATCGTATGACATTTAGTAACGTTAAGCAATAAATTGTTCCGCAGAGACCATCCGGTTAACGCATCTAAATCTTGCTGTAGTTCGATGCAGTCATTTACTGCCCTTTCACAATAATGTTAATGGCAATGATGATGTTAAGGTGTTAACAGTAATGGTAATGTTAACACAATTCATATTAATGGTAATGTTAATGTTTAGAAGTTGGCATATTTAAAATTCCCGGGTATAAAAGTGGGAGGAGCGTAGATAATACAAAACCTATAAGATTTTAGTATAATTTTAATTTGGTTGTATTTAAAATGTGCACGTAATAGCACAAAGCGACAAAACGGAATAAATTGACAATATGACCAATCGGTAAAATGAAGATGGATGGCAGTTTGCACTGCGCATGCTGTAAAACTTCATTTCTATTGGTAGATGTTAACTAAGATGTTAAAGAATCCAAAATATTTTTGGAAGGCTAAATTTCTAATTTTACACGTAAAAGCCATTAAGAAATAAAGAAAACTCAGTGGATAATAATTGTATATTCCTTAACCTTATTGTACCAAGATTGTTCTATGTAATTGCTTCTCTGTTCAAAACATCTTATAAGAAATATGTATGATTCAGTATAATTTATCAATATACAGGATGTTAGAGCTATAACCGACCATATCGTTATGGGTAATAAAACGCACAAGTTCAAGGTTTTCAATGACTTCATGACAAAATCAAAAAAAATTATGATAACATTGTGTTTATTTCAACGGATGGTGCCCCGGTAATGATTGGCAAAGCAAAGGGATTGGTAAAGAGAATTCGGGATGAGAATGCTGGGATAACATCTTAGCAGTGCATAATTCATATTTAAACGCTAACTGTATCAACATTTTACCTAAATAATATCATACAGAAAAGATTGATAAAGATCTATGGTCTCGAACTTGGGGGATATTCACATCAATTGTGCTGATCTTCTGGAACTTTCTTTTTCTTAATTCGGTTTCATTTAATACTCCCCACTCATTATAGTCGACTTTCCTACTCAACAAAACCCAAAACTCCTCGACCTGTCACGCTTGTGGTACATTTTAGAAGTTGTCGCGCTTTTGTACAAAGAAGAATTATATCGCCATTAACATTTTGGACATTCGCGTCTCAAGATATCCCAACCTTGCATTTTATAGTTTTCATCTTACAGTAGAGAAAGTATGAAACGTTCAGCTTCACAGCTTCAAATAGCCTGTTCACACGAACGTCAGTCAGTGTCTTCGGTCGCCAACTTTTTGACAAATTTAAACAAGGTTAGATTAAAAATCTAATTGTGCATGATTTCTTTAATTTTTTTCTCAAAACTTTCGTAACATACATTAAGAAGATTCGTGAAGATATCCAAGTGACATCAGACATATCCATTCCATTCTTTGCAATGATAGAAAGGAAGACACCTCAATTAAGCTTGTCTGAGAGAACAACGAAGACGATGCTAGTAAAGGAAGTTGACAACAAGCTAAGAAAATGTTGACCAAATATGCGACCTAATCATGAAAGACCAAAGATTATAAGATATAAATAATCAGAGAAATTGAACATAAAACAAACTCAACTTGCACTTTCGCGTGAATGTTTTCACCTCTACGGAGAAGAACGTCAAGAATTTAGACCGATTTTGCAATGCTGCTATGGTTTCCGTTTTCTTCAGCTGATATTCATAATTGATTTTGAATTCCTGCCCTGCTTCTTTTATTTGTTACACCAAGCGCATGGAAACTTTTAACTTAGGTTGGGATTCAAATGGTTGTGAATTTCTCTTCTGAGCACCTTGAGCAAAATTTTTTAAAAGCGACGTAATGGCATTGGAAACAATATGAAAAAAAATACATTGAATATAAGCCAAGTGTATATTATAACGGTTAATATTTCATAATGAGTGTTCTACTATGATATTATGATATAATATAAATATTTATACGAAACAAATAGAAAATAAACATCTGGAATCTTAAAATATTTAACAATGAAGTAATTTTTCCCCTTTTAATTTCTCTTTTTTTTTCAGCGTCTATATATTTAATTTAATTTTTATTTGCATATAAAAGCAAGACTAATTGACATTAAAATGAAACGTGTACAGACAGCAGGCTTCACAGCATCCCACTTCAGGACTCGGCACTAAATCCGACCGAACTAACCATAGAATTCCCTCATAAAAGCCTAAATAATAACGCAACTCTGGGACGACCATTAGACGGTTCTTAAACCATTAAAGAGATAATTGAACGAGCAGATTCTAAGGGCAATTCCAACAGCTGCCAAGCGACCTGTGGAGTAGCTTCTAGCGGATGGATTGCCTACCTGCACTAAACCTGCTTTAGTGGGTTTCACCAGGTTTCAGCAATTTTACAATATCCGGTCGTTTATCTTTCCAGCTGTCGAAAAGAAAGAGCCAAGCGCTATGCGATACATTTAGAGCCGCGCTTCGTTTGTTGGGGGTAAAGAAATTCATTCGATAAACTTTAAAAGCACTTATTGATTATACAAAAACGCGTTACTCTTAAAATAGCCCCGCTTTTTTTGATGGAGCTTAACCGGAACCCGCAGCGTTCTAAACAGGACGTAATTTAACATCTCCATCGGGAATACCAACAAAGAATTTTTTTTCAAACATTCAAACGCCAACTCGATATAAATGCGTTTGTGTTTGTTTAAAAGGGGTTCTCCACAAAGGCGGATTTTTTAGATTTATGTTTTGAAAAATCTTCCCAGATTCTTATTTTCAAATTAGAAGGAAAAACAGAAAATTTCAACAATAGTTACTAAACGAAATGCATTGCTGCATCACAATCTGCAATCGTAATATTGGGATAGTGATAAATCAAATTGAATTGTCTTCTATAAAAGCAAAATCAACCGTGTACGCTTTCTTATGACCTCCGCCTGTCTTATTTATACGTTGGTATTCAACCATGAAATTGAAAATGGAACGAAGAAAGCTTATAGGAAGAATTCGTGATGTATGTGAAAATTGAACATTATATCAATTTTACATCAAAAAAGACAATAAATAAATTGCGTTGTTGTCCTTTTTATTTTTCCTCTTTCATATATATTAAACTACAGACATATTCAGATTTTAAATCTTTTTGCTGTAACCCAAGCTTTTTTTCTGTATTGTACGGAGCAATCAGTGCAAGTGCATCTCCACGTTGTTTGTAAATAACCCGGACCTTTTAGTTCAAGAAGATCCTCAGAGCTTATGGCGGTCGCTTAGGATTATTAAGCTTTAGTGTGGGTCGAGGGTTGGACAGCTGACCAAACTAAAACTTAAGGCGTCGTCGACTAGACTCAGCGAAGTATGTTTAAAGCTGTTTCATGAATATAACCACAGTTGCCCACAAGAAAAACTACTGAAACATGTTGACTTTAAACTTGTTTAAAGAACAACGAAGTCTGGAATTTAATAGAAATGCGAGAAGTGAAAATCGGCTTTTCTGAAAGAAATGGTAAGCATAGTTAGAAAATCTTGAATACTCGAGTATATTCAATATACCTAACTCAATATAATAAAATTCAAATTGTAATATCTTAAAAAAACAAAATAATTAGAATTCTCATTCGAGTCGCTTTCGAGTACGCATTCTTCTTGAAGTTTCCTTTGAGCTTATTAAATTGTATAGCAATAAAGTTTATGAATGAATGGTACTCATCCAAGAAAATGCGTGGATCTAGATTGCATTGGAAAGCTGTAAATGCACGTCATCGAATTAAATCTGATTTTAATTTTCGAATTAGCAGTTTCATTATATAAAACACACTTCAGAAAAGGCAGAACCAGCTAATTTTAGACAGTAGCTACAGATTTAAACTCTGTTGATGTGAATATTGTAGGCAAATATTCCATTCAAAATCAAAATATCATTCGTCTATATGGCATGTCCAAACCCTTAAATGCTAATTATGACTTTCAGTATTGTCTATTTGAAACGTTCTCATGATTTTTCGGGAATTAAAAAAATGAAACCAGCTAAAAGAAGTATGAAAACTGACAATACCTTATTAGGTGTAACCCAACTATCAAACGCTTTCTCTCAACTCAACGCAAACCTCACAGATATTGATATAGTTAAGAAATAACTACAGATGTCCAAAAGTAAAATACACAATATTCCTACGGGATCAAAGCTTCGATTGTCAAAATCAAAACCTCCACCACGAAATGTAAATTCTCAACTGTAATACTTTGAATATTATTACAAAACATACGAAAAGATCAAATTCGGTGATCACGAAATATTCTCATTCCGGAAAATGAAACTTTCTCAACTGAACCAAAATGTTGTAAGATGGTACTAAACGAGTTTATCACCATCTGAAAATGATTTAATATATTCTCTCTTTGTCTAAATGAGAGTTATCAGCAACTTTGGTTATTAACGTGTTTGCAATGTTTGTGCATACGAGTAGATGTAACCTATAAATTAAACGCTAACAAGCCGCGCAAAATTTTTTAGAAAGCCCTGCTTTCTAAAGGAATTGTCGTAAATTGTATATTGCATTTTGTAATTCAACATGTACAATGTTTCTAAAGTTAGTGGAAGTAAGAATTGTTTACTTAAATCATCAAGCTCAGGGCAATTCAGTGGGGTATGACGGATATCAAATAGAAAGTTATAGAACAGAACTTGAGAGCGACTATCTTTGGAAAATAGATAAGAATATGCCATGACAGATTCGTTAGTGATGTCCATCCGGTGAAGAAAAATCTGCTCCCAGCAGGTAAACTTGTATGAATGTGTTAGCCAGAGACGTGCATGCCGTGCCAATTCATCAAATTTTTCATTACCTTTTAGTCTGACACGGCTGGAGATTCAAATAAAAGTAACAGCTTCAGGGCCAATTTCAAAACTTACTGCGCCCTGACACAAACTCGGATTTCTGCACGCTCCCATCCCGTCTGAGACAAGCATAAGAGAGCGCAGCCCGACCATACTTGTTTCTAGCTTTCTGAAGAAGATTAACGGAAGGTAAAGCTTAACCTTAGTGACCTGTTAGAAAGCAAAGCTCAACTATGGCCACAGAAGTGGCCCGTCACAGTCCGACACTTTATCAAGAAAGTTAATATAGGGCTAAACTCGACTTTCTGCTACCGCAGACGGCTTATTAAAAGGCGCATCCCGATACGTGTATATATTTAGTAAGCATTTTAAGAAGACACATGGAGGGCAAAGGCCGACTTTGTGCCACCCCTTGATGAAGAAGAGTAAAGCTCAACCTTTTGTTCTGCAGGTGGCCTATTGGAGAGCATAGCACAGATGTACAAATCTAGTTCTCCCAAAGTTCTCTGCAAAAAAGGTTAATGTAGAACGAACACGTCCTTCTGCCACCACAGTTGGCGTGTTAGAAGGCGCTGCCTAACACGTATGTGCATTTCATTATTTTCTTAAAAGGTTATTGGATGGCGAAACTCGAACTTGTGCCACACAGGTGGCTTTTTGGAGGACACAGCCAGATACGTGTTCGTATTTAATTCGTCGAATGGCGTAGTCCGACTTTCCCAATTGAAGAAGCGCAAAGCTCGAGCATTTGCCATTACAGGTGGCCTGTTGGAGAGCGCAGCGCGACATATCTTCGTATCTAGTTCTTTCAAGAAGGTTAATGAAGGGTTGTGAGTGGCGCAGCTCGACGCTCTTTGAGGAAAGTTAAATTAGAATAAACTCGACCTTCTGCCACCACGGGTGGCGTGTTGGAAGGGGCTGCTCAACGCGTATATGCATTTAATGTTAATTGATAGCAAAACTCAATCTTGGACCATCGCAAGTGGCATTTGGAAAGCAGCCCGACACGTATTCATATTTAGTTTCTTTAAGAAGGTTCATGAAGGGCAAAGCCCGAACTTGGGTCACCGTAGGCAGTCTGTCGAGTGGCGTAGTCTGACGCTCGATCTTTTGCCACTAAAGGTGCTCTGTTTGAAGGCGCAGTGTGACATATGTTCGTATCTAGTTTTTTCAAAAACGTTAATGGAAGGCACAGCCCTTCCTTGAGCCATCGGAGGTGACTTGATAAGTGGTACAGGCTAATGTTCAACCACCTTGACTTTCTGTCACCACAGGTGCCGTGTTGGAAAGCGCTGTTCAACGCGTATTTGGATTTAGTTTTTTAAAAACGGTTGATTGATAGCAAAACTCGATCTTAGGCTATCGCAGGTGGATTTGTGGAGGGCAGCCCGACACAAGTTCGTATTTAATTCTTTTAGACAGTTTCATGAAGACAAAAGCCAGACATTGGGTCGCCGAAGCTCGATGTTTTCCCGCTACAGGTGGCCTGTTGGAGGCGCAGCGCGACATGCGTTCGTATCTAGATTGTTCAAGAGGTTAATGGAGGGCGCAGCCCGAAATTGGGCCACCGGAGGTGGCCTGTTGAGTGGCGCAGTTCGACACTGTTTGATGAAGGGTAATGTAGAACAAACTCGACCTTCTGCTACCGCAGGTGGCGTGTTGGAAGACGCTGCCCAACGCGTATTTAGATTTAGGACAAAGTCCGATCTTGAGCCGCCATAGGTGGTCTATGGAGTGGTGCAGTCTAACGTTCGTTGAAGAAGAGCGAAGCTCAATCTTTTGCCACCACAGGTGGCCTGTTGGAAGACGCAGCGCGACATATATTCGCATCTAGTTCATTCAAGAAGGTTAATGGAGGGCGCAGCCCTACCTTAGGCAACCGAATATGAGAAAGATTATTGTAGAACGAACTCGATCCTCTGCCATCGCAAGTGTCGTGCTGAAAAGCGCTGTCCAACATGTATTTGTATTTCGTTTTAAAAAAAAAAAGACTGATAAATGGGAAAGCCCGATCTTGTGCCGCAGGAGGTGGCTTGTTAGAGGATACAGCCCTTTTAGAAAAGCGAAAGCGATCTTGAACCACCGTAGGTTGTCCGTCGAGTGGAGCAATCAGTATGACGCTCGATATTTTGCTACCACAAGAGGCCTGTTGAAGAGTCCAACCCGACCTTAGGACACCGAAGGTGGCTCGTTGAGTGTCGCAGCCCGACGCTCTGTGAGGAAGGTTAAGGTAGAACAAACTCACCTCTCTGTCACCATAGGTGGCATGTTGGAAGATGCTGTCCAATATGTATTTGTATTTCGATTAAAAAAATTAATGAATGGAAAAGTCCGACCTTGGGCTTGTTGGAAGACACCGTGTTTGTATTGTAAGATGGCTAATATACGGTGGAGCCTGAACCCTTATGAAATAAAACTGACGGCCATACCCATTTCTATTCTAAAGAGTGAAACAGGAGAAAGCATTTAGTGCGACCAGAGCTGCAACTGTTCTAGCTTCCATAGAAGAGACAAACTTTCTTTCGTAGATCGACTTCATTTAATCTTTCTGATTTCGCATTAAGTTTTACTTTTGGGGCTGTCTTCTGTTGCGATCGAATTGAATGGCGATACACGTAAAACGTTATGTGAGACCATAGTGATACTAAACTATCTATGGCATGTTTTTCATAGATGCAACTTACATCTCAGTTTAGCAATATCTACGCCCCCATAATCTGTGCACCCTGAAGCAGTCACCCAGTGAACTTTAGAGAAAGACAGTAGTGTGAATGCTTTGCAGATGGAACTGTTAGAAGAGCAAAGAGGTAATGTCAACGACTTATCTGGAGCAAGGCATGCTCTACGTACAGTCTAGTGTGTGGATTCGGAGACATTCGTGTAGATAATGATGTAATCGATATAGCCTCGAGTGTATTTATTACAAAAATAGTTACACAAAATGCCAAGCGCCATTTTTTTTCTTTTTAGTAGACTTCTGTACTCACTTGAAATTAAGGTGGGCATGATTTAAATCAGTGATGGTTTTTTGTTGTAAGTGGATAGAAATATGTTTTGCGACTGGTCTAGAATATTTAGACCCTACAAAGAATCGAAGTAAAATGCTGGGCTGTTCAAAAAGCGCATATACTTTGCTTAGCAAACATGTATGCAACGCAACCGTAATCTATCTTGGACAAGGTAGGAGATGATTCTATACAAGCAGTAAACTAGTATGATCAATTATATTATGAAGAGAGACATTTGAGGATGTTCCAGGATCGTTTCATGAAGCTGGTTGGTCATGTGGTTGTTACAGTTCAATCTACTGTCGAAGGTAATGCCCAGAAATCCAACCGAGTTCGACTTTGGAATGAGGATATTGTTGAAATTGAAATTAAAAATGTGGTAAGGACCACGTTTTCTAGGAAAAAGCAGGCGCACTGAGTTAGACAAAGAGAAACCAAGACCTCTAGTTTGCGCTTTCGAAAGAATATTATTTAGAATTTCCTCTAGTTGCCGTCCACGTAGTGCATACAACCCCTTATCTGAAGTGAAAAGTGCAGTGGCAAACAGAGTTACGTTTAAAGGAAATCCTTGAGTAGAGTCTGAAGATGATACGCATTACGTACTTACACTTGGAAACGTCGTGTTGATTTTCTATTCAACTTTGCATAAGATGGAAAGAGTTGCTCAACTGGGTTAGAGAAGATTATGGTCCTACTCACGCATCTTTCCATCACGAAAATGATAATAGATTCCGTCCAAGTATCTGGAATTTGGTACACTCATATGGTTACTCGTTCAAGAATTTCATAAATTAGCATAACCTCGAAAGTCAAGATGAATATTACATTTTGACATTTTGGCAAAACGTAGAAATTCCAAATATTCTGTTTTCGGTGTACTCATTGCATATTCTTTTGAGTGTTGAGCATGTTATAATAACAATTATGTGGCAAGCGCCAATGGTCCTCTAATACGAAGTAAAATAGTGTCCAGACTCTAGAAGAAATGATGACCTTGCCTCCAAACTTCAATGCATGGTCAATTTGAGTAAGGAAATTTCACCTCAGATTTTAATAAGGCAGGACAGATAGGTTGCAACCTATACTAGTGAGTATGGGAGGTTCTTTAAAATTGGACTATAGAATGTCAGATTTTATTTTTGATATTTCAAGTTTCTATAAGCATTAGAAAGATTTGAAAAGCTCGTTAAGAAAAACTGAGAGGTCATGTGCAGTACAAAAATATCAAAACTGTCGACTATATATTATAAAACCTTACTTTATTGCTCTGTCTACGTAGATATGTATAAATGTTAATTCTATTTCACTTATAAAAAGAATTATTTTCCTTTGGTTTGTTGTTTACTCATTTTATATTTATTTACGTTTGTCTAAACAAATAAATTTGGTTTTTGAAACGAGAGGAATAAAATGTGTCATTTGCGAAACGAAATGGAACGACAAACAAAATATTTAAATACAGCAATAACAACCACTTTGAATTCAATTAACCAGGTTTTTGTTGGACAACATTGAAAAGATTAACGTTATTTATATCGAAAATTTATATAAAGCATGCAAACATTTTGATAACCCAAAGCGAAAGGTTTTTGTGATTCAGGAAGTTCGATAAGCATCGATAACAAGGGTTACTAAAAAGCACACACTCACACCATTTGCGACTACAATGAAAACGCTCGTCATCGAGAAAAAAATGCGCGATATTCAGGGCTGTTATATCCTTTTATACATATATAATAATGCAAATGTGAAATTCTGACCCCATAAGGTATGAATATTCCAATTATTTAACCTTAATTCAGAAAATGTCAGACAAACCCTTCGTTAACCACAAATAAATAATTCTACCAAATTGATTTTAAGGCGCAAGATAGAATTTCTCAGCATTAGTTTAATCTGGGAATTGATTAAAATAGCAATAGCTGAAGGATGGATGATGGTTTGACATTTTTCGTGGAGACAGATGAAAGTTTTAAAGAAGAAATCTTTTGTTCATTTGTTTTGTAAAGCTAGTTTTGCTTTGGTGGCACTAAAAAAAGCTAAGGGCGATTTAGGAAAGTCCAGTTAATTTTGCCTGCAAAGCCATGTAAAACGTTCACTTGTCTGTCTGGACGCCCTAGCGTTCAGTAAACATGAACTGCTCCAAATTGCGTACACCCCATTTGATCCTCTCCAGTTGAACCCTTCTGATGCCTTTAGTGAATTGTTTACTGACCTTTGCATTGTCTGTTATTGCGCTTGAAGACCAAACACTTTTTTTTTGGTTTCACGCAAGAAAAGAAAAAACTTGATATTAATTTTGAGAAATAAAACCTTCTTTAGGACAACTCAATAATTCGCAAAACTTAAATTTGTTCGAACTGGTATTGGATATAATAAATTATTTCGGCCGAATTCTTCTTGTAACTGTTCAATTCGATTCGCGTTAAGAAAATTTAAAAGCAGAACGAAGTCGTCCTAATTAAAGCCTAAGTTTCCCAACATGTGTTGAGAATTAGCTAACAAGTTGAGAGTGTGACCCCGGAAATTCGAAGGCGAATCCTGGAGTTTCCGGTCAGTACGAAATCAATATCCTGTTAATCCCGGAATTCTCTTCTTATCAGTTTATCTACTTTATCGGTTGATAAGGAACTAATTCTATTACCGCAATTTAGTGCCTCCTCAATTTAGTTCGCGATCAATTATCACTAACTACATTAAAAAGCGAGCAGGATAAACTTAATAGTTCTAATCTCCAAATTGTTATTTTAATTGTAAGAGATGGATCAATTGGTACTTAATGATGCGATATTTTTATGTAAGTATGTAGTTAATCGGTTGGGTTAAATTAATTCCTTTATTATCCGATCTTTAAGAAATAATAATAATAATAATAAGGGGTATTTGGGACTAAATCAATAATGAACTCGTTTTCATCGGTATAATTTTTATTAAAATATTCTCTCGCCACCGAAAGAAGTAAATAGTCCGTACTTATGGCCTTATGGGAGAGAATCAAGCATTTGCAATGCAAACTGCTATAAAACCAGCCGTTCGTATGTTAACAAATTTCCCCAGTGAATTTTAAGTAGGTGCTCAGGTATTTGGCACTAATTTATTTTTCCCTATGTGTAAATGTATGCAAATGTCCAGAAAACTACAATTTTACCGTGGAAACTCAAAAAAAGAT
>VTPC01002829.1:0-37885 GCA_011009095.1 Ignelater luminosus | reverse complement strand
CATTATTTGTAATTTTGTTTAAAAACATCTACCGTTACAAAAGTTGAGAAAAAACCAATTTTATAGCTTCGGTGCCCAGCTTGTGTACGCGGCAAGCAGAGGCACGCAATAGGAAACTAATCCCTGACATGTCGGGAAACTCGCATTTAAGTTTATAAAAAATTCGAAGAACCTTCAATTATTCTACTAGACAATGCTAGCTATCATTCAAGAAAAAGTGAACGACATCCTACAGCGGCTTGGAGTAAACAACTCATTATTGAATATGAGTTTGGTACGTTACCACGGTCCTTATTTGTAGCCGATAGTTCACTTTTACTAGCAACCGGTACGTCAAAAATCATTCACATGCTTGAAGAACTTGGTAAATCAAATTTTGATCAGATTAAAACGCGAAGCAACCCACAATCTTTAAATATCACTGTAATCGACGGGATGGCTTTAGTGTAATCTACACCAAAAGCTATAACAATTCAAACTTGAAACAATTTTGCTGATGCCTTCATTAATCGTTTAGTTTCTATCGTTGAAGAATATGATCAAGCTCATTTAGAATTCGACAAGTTTATGGAACTATAATTAAAAGCAAGAATGCGAGCAAAACGAACTGAGGCAGGTAGCACATATTACCCTATCTCTAATAAAAAATATAACACTAAAGATTTGCTGTCGAGCGTAAAAACTAAAGCTAAATTAACAGAATACTTGAGTGAAAAGGTTATTCAATTAGTTTGTGCACAGATAGTAAATTAAAACGTGTATTGGTGTTACCGATGTTATATCATAAAACATCCGTTTCAACATAGTTCGGTGTAAAGTTCCTATGTTAAAAATTCAAATTTTAACAGCCAAAAT
Organism: Ignelater luminosus; assembly: GCA_011009095.1. Classification (NCBI taxonomy): domain Eukaryota; kingdom Metazoa; phylum Arthropoda; class Insecta; order Coleoptera; family Elateridae; genus Ignelater; species Ignelater luminosus. The sequence continues at coordinate 37,030 of VTPC01002829.1, read as the reverse complement.
CTACAAATTTAGTACCGCAAGGGCTATTGAAAACTTTTCCTACGTATCAAGGACATTAATAACAATATATATTCAAATTTTAAAAAAATTTGAAGAAAATTTATTTTATAGGTATGACTCCTTGGGAACGTCCTTAAAATGTTAATATGTCTATTACAGTGACCGTAAAAAAAATTTTTTCAGGTAAGCATTTGATAAGGTCTCTTTCGCCTAAAAAATAAGATTAGCGTACATTTTAAGGTTAAATTATGGTGAAATAACCACAGCGACGATTGAGAAGGAGGAAGAACAAGTCCCAGAATCACCTTCCCCGGTCCCATTGCAGTCTATGAGAATGAATTCTCGAACCCCAACAGAATCTCATCGAAGCCACGGCGCGACAACGTGGCCCTACTCCAGGGCCGTGCACAAGATAAGATATATGGTGCGCGCTCGCGTACACCACCCATCTCTGCCCACAGCTCTGAGGCTGAGCTCGACCACGACGACGGCTTCAGGGAAGCCGACCGCCACTCTCGGAAAGGACGCCGCACACCGACCGTTGAAGAACCGCAACCGACCTCCACGGCCAACTGCTTTTCCGCTTTAGGAGCCGAAAGCGACGCCTTCTTGCACAGAGGCCCCGTCTCGTGTCCTCCAAGGGTGCCGCCCATAATCCTTCATGCGAAGGACAGTTGGGTAGACATTTCGCGGAGATTCACACGGCAGACTTTCGTCGTCACAAAGGCCAAAAACCCGTGCGGGACTTCCGCGGCATCCGAAAGGTCTTCGAGTCGAAGAAAGCCGCTCAAGGTTGTCCTAAGGGGGCTACCAAAAGTTATCACCACTGAAGAGGTGAAGGAAGAAATCGTCCGCAACGGCCTCCTAGTCATATCCGTCCACCGAATGCACCGCGGTCCGGAGAGGATTTCCATGCCTCTGGTCCTTGTCCTCCTGGACAGGACCGTCGAGGCCCAGGAGATTTTCCGGATCTACTAGAATCTGCAGCAACAATGATAATTCCCTTCCCTAATTTTATGGTTAGACGAAAGTAGATTTACAAATAATGGGCTGTTTAATCAACAAAACAGACAGAAACCCCATGTAATGAGAAACGCTCGACATCAGGTTCGTTTTGGTTTTAATCTGGTGTGACATATCAGGTGCACGATTAATCGGCTCCATAATTTTCGAGGAAACACTAGCGACAGCAAGATATCTTCATCTACTACAGAATGACATTGAAGACCTTCTAGATGAATTGTCACTAGCCATAAATAGTAACTGCTGTTTTGATCACGACAATGCCCCAGCACATAATTCACAAGCGTTTTGGTGATAAATGGATTGCGACTATTGGACCAACTGAGTGGCCAACTAGGTCTCCTGACTTAATCCCGATGGATTTCTTCCTTACAATATTTGTCTCAGAAATTAGTTGAAAGTTGTCACGTCAGTAACGTGAGAGAAGAAAATTTGGCGACTATAATATTGCGACAGGGTCGGTAATAAAGGAAACTTCTGGAGCAACAAGCTCAAAAATGAATTCGAATATTTATAACCCTAAACTGCAGGTATATATTTACAGCGAGGTCTTTTTATCTCTAAACATGCAAATCCCTATGTTCTATTTAAAAAAAACATGTCAATGTATCGCATAAAACAAACATCGTAAAAATATATTGATAATCTGAAAACCATTTGTGTCCGTAGCAGCAATAGCTTTATTCCTTAATTTTGAAAATACACTGTCCAAAAATGACCAGCCCTTGGTATGGAATAAACCATCAGATGTGCAGTTGAAAAAGTACCATAAAGGTTGTACTATTGAAAGTCTTTTACCGGTCAAGTGAACGAGAAAGAAATATATAAATTCCATGACATGAAAAACCTATTGCAGGACCATACGTTACAAAATTCTATGCAAGCAGAAATGGTGAAAGCTGAACAGAAGCATGCTGCTGAAATAGAGGAGAACCTGCTGTCAAAACAAAAGTGCAAAACTGAATTGAAGTTTTTTTAAAAAAATTTACTTTCTAGGCAGTGATTATGAATTATATTATTGTTATAGCGTTAAAATTATATCGAATTGTACAAGGACGTTTAAAAAATTAGATTTTAATGATGTTAAATGTGAACGTAAATTTATGAAAGTAGCTGTTAGAGAAGAAGAGGCAATCGATATAGCTGTACATTCGGTCAACCACAGTCACTCTGCTCCATGGTTTAAAGAAAGGCGTCTTCGAATCACAGCAGTAGTACGGCTCATAAAATTAAAACGCGGCCACCCTTGCCGATGCTAATTACAGCTTCCTTTACGTTGATGTCGAAGTTAATGGAAGAATTAGTGACGGCGGAGTATTTAGAGAATCTTTAAAAAAGGAATTGACACCGGAGTACTCTCTTTTCCAGAAGACGAATGTTTACCTGGACAAAGTGTTCCTGTGTCGTACACATTTGTTACAGACGATGCGTTTCCTTTGTCACATAGAATTATAAAACCTTATAGCAACCGAAGTCTTGCTAATGAAAAAAGAATTTGCAACTATCGAATTTCGAGAGCTCGACGAGTTCTAGAACATAGTTTCGGTATATTAGCAAACAGATTTAGGATCCTATTACAAACCAGCAATTCAAGCCCTGAAAAGGTGGAGGATATTACGTAAAATTAATTCAATCGCCTGCGTATGACACAAGTAGGCTCGATTCTGGTGGATCGAGTCATTTTAGGTACCAATGATCCCAAAGTACAAATGAAGAATTAACTGAAAAGCATCTACAAGATGTAAGAAATAAAGAAGAGGTCAGGGTAAATACGCTAAGAAAATCACAAAGTGTGAAGAGGTACTGAATAAAAAGTGGAAAAAAGAACTGTAATATAGCATTGGACGCATCCATTTCTGTTAGGTAGAACGCAGCCACAGGATGTAAAAATGAGATGTCGTTGTATGTTCATTTTTGTAAAATAAACTTGTTAAAAAGTGTTACGGTTGTTAATTTTTGTAACATTAATTCGCGGTAATTAATTCAAATCGAGACGCGTGGCGATCTCTATTGAGGAATAGGGTTGTAGAGAGTAGCTGTCTTCGCGGGGTAGTAATCTGCGTAATTTAGTTACGGAATAAGTCGCTTTTGCGCGTTGAGATCAGGGTGTGGTCGAAGCGAAGAGAGCAGTTGATTCGAGAACTTTGGAGAAGGCAGATATACTCGGCTGTGGGGAAGTCTTGTGAGACGTTTTCTACACAATTTAGCTGTGGTGGCCCGTAAAGTTTATCGTTTTGTTTTCAAATATTTTTAAAGTACATCAGCGTAGTGCTGGATTTCCAAGGGCTACCTTTTAAAGCACATTCCTCGGAAGTAAGGTGATATCCTTTTGTTTCTTCCTTTCGTCTTCGGACGGAACCCAGTAGAATTCGTCGTCATTTTGCCCCTCAGCACTGTATGGACGTGGCCAGCCGCAAGTTTCAAGTAAACCGATACGCAGTTACCCGTGTGAGCAAAGATTTGGACCGCACAGCTATGCAAGGTTAGTGTACACCCACTAATACCGTAGTGTTTCTACCCTTTTGGGTTAAAGAAACAAGTGCATTCAAAATTTGTTCAGCAGAAACAAAAATGAAAACAAGGAAGTTTCTCCTTGGCATTATTGTAAACAACGGTTTAGAGTATAATCATCGTGGTGTTGTGTTTGGTTGATTATCTGTTTTAACGAATAAAGAATTTACAATCCAGTAACGTTTAGCGTAAATTCGCAATGTAAATCAGTTATAATTTTTATCATAATTATTTGGTTTAGTTTTAATTTTTGTATGTATTAATTCATTGACGATTTTATTAAATGAAATTTCCTTTTCATAATATATAGATTAAGTGCAGCCGTAAGCTGTTTGAACGGCGTCGAGCGGGCGCCGACGCACTTGGCGTTTCTGGGAATCCCCTCGAGCGTCATTGACCTGAATTCTGCGTCGTAGATCTAATACGATTGTTGACGTTTATCCTATAAAGACTTTGTTTTTGTATAATCAACTGTTTGTTTGTTTTATTTGTATTTTTTTTGCTTGTTTTATATTATGTAACCTTTATTTCTTTTTTTTTTGATTTATTTTTTTAATAGATTTGTAGCTTGAAAGATAGTTTTATTATTGTAATTGTATGCACTGGTTTGAGTGAAAATATCGAAGTCACCCAAGTATTTGACTAATTTGATGCAGTTATTTAATTTCATTAATAAAGAATATACCGGGTGATTCAAAAACCTTGATATACTGAGTGATCCAAACAAAACAATTTGATGATTCAAATTGAATATTCCAAATTTAATTGACGAAACATTTATACAGAGTGAATTAAAAATATTTTTGTATAAGGCGGTTTAACGCCTTGAGTAACCTTTTGTTTCAGAAAGTCTAAGTAAGTATTTGTAAAGCTGTTGCCGATTTAAGAGGGACTATGGTCCTTTTGAATCTTGTGATCTGGCTGAATACATAGTGGCGCCTTCTCATAATACCGATTTTGCGCTATTTCAGTGGTAAGTAGGCATTTCGAACCTAGCCGTCTTCGACTGTCTGCTAGTCTGGGTATCAGCGAACTTAGTTCTTCGTGCCTTCTAGTCGCTGATTATAAGCCTGTGTTGTAAAGTTTATTTTGGCACGTAACAAAAGCTGTATTTGATTTGAGTATAATGGGCCACGATATTACATATAAATGGCGACGAGTTACAGAATCCACGACGAATTCCCTGGTTCTCATTAAATATGGTTGTCTTTTTTGTTATATTAGGTGGTTTTTCTAAGTACATATGATGGAAGCACGAGGCGAGGTTAGAGGCGACATGGCACATGGAAATAGTACGATGGTTGTTCGCAGTCAGAGTATTGTTAAAGCTCCAGAATATTCATTAAATGAAGATTTTGAAGTTTATTTGGAGCGGTTCGAGCAGTACTTCTTGGCTAATATGGTAGAAGACGATCGAAAGGGGTGGGTCTTGTTGAATGTTATCAATCAGCCTGGAGGTCTACAGAATTTTAAGGGATCTCTGCAATCCTATACTTCCAAAGGATATAAGTTATGAAGATTTATGTCCATTATTGAGGAAGCAATTTGCACCACAGGTATCTGATTTTCGTAAACGCGTTGAATTTTATGACGCTAAGCAGACATTCAACGAAACCATAAGTGAATGGTATGTACGTATGAAAGTTATCGCTATTCCTTGCAAATTTGGTAGTGTGTTAGAAGGAACTTAAAAACCCATTTTGGACTAGCAGCGCCGTGCGGCACCGTTTTGAAACAATTTAAATCTGCGCGCGCTGTCCGTTTCGAGCAATGGTTAACAGGCGGTTGGGAGCTCTGTGGGTCAGGAAGAGGGCAGGCCGATAGCGTGATCCTGGTTTCAAAACTGCACAAGCGTGTCGGTGCCTGCACGGCATGTTCGAGGCAAGTGAAGAAGTGGGAATGGAAGAAATAAACATACGTTTATCTATCCATTTATCTTTCTTCACGTAAGTGAAGACTCAGATTGTTGAAGTTTGTAGTAGTGTTGATTATATTGACGACAATAATCAGTGGTGCCGTTTGGCATCCGTAGACTCTTACCGTGTCCATTCGCACATCTTTATTTATCTCAGTACTTTTACATTTTCGGCTCCTTCGTAAATATTAGTCAGTTTGTTATTACCTTGTGGTCGGTTTTACAAAATATTTCTCATACAGAAGACTGACATTGCACGAGACACTTGCCCTTCTTGAAGATGAGCCAGATATTGAGCCCGAATCGGTTTATATCGAGCCACCGCCATCAGCTGTTGTATCGGACGAAGACTCGGCCGAAGAGGACGAGGATGGTCTCGTCGACAATCTTTCAAGGTGCCAGTTAAATGCACCATGAAATAGTTTTGCCGACATCTCACGATGGTACAAGACGTCCTCGCCGAGCTTGTCGAACAGATCGTCCAGCCAACGCAAGTTCTTCAAATGCAGCTGCGAACAAAAGCTCTGTAACTCTAGGTAATCTTCGCCGCAACATTAATGAAGCGAGTAAAGCCACTAAAGTATATGCTAGTGAGGATGAAGATAGCTGTAACACTTTTTCTTTTGAAAAAAAATGCAAGCAGTATAGAATGTTATATTGTAACTGGGAAAAATTTAAAAAAATTGTTTTTTGTATTTAAAGTTTATTTTAACAAAAAGGCTTCGAAAATACTTTTAGCTAGACAATAAACGTGTTCAGTGTGGTTACACGGCCTAATTGATTCTAAACAAATTTCGTCGCTAGGATGTAACTAACGTAGTTATTGGTTAACATACACAACGTGGGCTGTCCGTAACTACCGTTGCTAAGAGACTAGTTTTGTTTAGAATCAACATTTGAATTTTGACGTCATCACTAAACACGTCTATAGAGAAGAAAGTAGTAGATGTCTATAGTACTCGTACATGTCAAACCTTTTTGTCCGATATAGGATTAAACAGCTAGAATTTAAATACCTTGTGTTAAATGAAGTTCGAGGAGGAGAAGGTAAATCGAATATTTCCGAGTATACAACACGAACTTCTTTTTCTCCAAAACATCCTACACTACTACCTGCATTTTTCTCATTGGTTAGTGCATTTTTCACTGTTAACCCAGTGAATATACGACTTTAATATGACGTCATACATAAGCTCAAAAGCTAAAAGCGATCTGCCACTGATGTTTCTGAAATTGTATTATAATCAAAAATTACTTTCCAGAGGTGATATTAAACAAATTTCCTGCGTGGTATAGCGCTGAATTTTCCAAAGCCAGTACTAATTGGTTTCGGTTAGGAAACCAACGAGCAGGTCAACAACTAGGGCAAATACTAAAGAAAAATAAGTCTTAAGTAAATGAACAACCCGAACAATAAAACTTAAGTAATTTTATTATTCAAACTATAATTAAAACGTTGAGATAATAATGACTGACAACTTTTTGGATTGTAGTTGTTACAGTAAGCAACATAGAATTTACAAATCTCGTGCAAAATTCATTTACTAGTATACAATCCTAACAATCTATCACGAACTATAATTACTATTTTGTGTACTAGAAATACATGTAAATTCATTGTCTGCCTAATTTAATCTTAGAAGGTTAAGTTTGCAATGAAAAAAATGGTTTTAGAAACTAATTATTTACGATTGTGTTGATTTGTGGAATTCGAGTATATTAATAAATAGTTTTCCATTATGAATTAAACACAGTTTAATTCTTCGACCTTCACTCAAGTGACCTCAAAATTTTTAACAGATTTCTTTGGAAATATTACTATTTTGTTTGCCTTTATGGCGCAGTTTCCCAAAAATATGATTTGTTCAAAAGTTCATATACATAAATAAATCTGTACACTTATTTTTTAGGGGATTTCCAAATAGGATCTATATCTATTGAATAAAATTCAGCTGAGAAATCTACTTCTGTTTGGGCTGCTGAATATCTTATTTAATGTATTTTCTGTACACTATAGAGCACATTAAATACGAATCGAAGCGACGCTCTTTAGAAACCTGGTTTGCATTGGTGTATGACTGGTTGCATTGGCGTCTTATACAGAGGGATGCGATCTTGAGTCAATTTTGTATTGTCTCTCAAGACATATGCGTTGTAGAAGAAGAAGAGAACGTAGTTGAAAGGCAGAATATTTCAGTTGCAACAAAACGTGTTTTAATAAAACGAACAGTTGCTGATATATACGAAAATTTTGCAGCAGTAACAGAAACAAAAAAGAAAGATTGCTAGCAAGCAAGAATATATGGAAAGGGTTGAGCAGGAAAAATTGAAAATCTTAAAAATTGAATTTAGAATGAAGGAACGACAAGAAGAATTTGAAAAGAACAAACAACAGTTAGAATTAAAGTTACTAGAGAAGAAACTTCGTGCTGCAGAAGCGGAAGAAAGATTTCGAGAAGAAGAAAGATATCTCCAGTTGCAGTTATTAAAAAAACAAATTAATAAATTAAATTACAATACTCTCCTCTTCATAGGCATGAAACTTTTTTAAAGCACACTATATACATGTATTGTCTTCACCTAATTTATTTGTTATTCTTTAGCTTTCACAGGTCTATCGTTGGGCACGCAGAATTCAAGAGGATCAAGATCCTCTCAGAAACAAGCGAACAGCAACCTGTGGTAGGAAAAGGGCGCTAAATGAAGAGAATGTAGAAGAATTAAGTACCTTTGTACGAGAAAATCCGTTCTCTTCATTAGCAACCATAAAAGAAAGAATGAATTTGCCTTGCAGCAAATGGACCATTCGTCGTCGACTTGTGGAGGCCAATTTTAAAAATCGACGGCCAGCCCAAAACGTCGACCTAACCAATTTACATCGGCAACGCCGATTAGAATTTGCCGAAGCAAATTTAAACAGAGATTGGGCGAACGTTATCTTCTCAGATGAGAAGGTCTTTAGCACAGACGTCGGGTCCAGAACTCCCCATTGGAGGTTTCCCAATACCCGCTATCAGCCATAAAATGTATAGCCGTCGAAAAGAAGTGGTAGCATTACATTAAGTTTATGGGGGTGGATGTCTTCAGCGGGTCCCGGCGAACTGGTCCGAACCAGTCCTCATATGGACAGTGCAGAATATATAGGGATTCTTGAAAATACAATGCTTCCTAGCGTTAGAGCTGTATATGGGGAAATGAACCCCATTCTGTTCGTCCAAGACAACAGCGCTGCCCACAAGTCGAGATTGGTTAAGGAATGGTTTAGGCAAAACTCTCAGATAGTACCCATTAATTGGCCACCTAAGTCGCCTGACTTGAATCCAATTGAGAACTTGTGGGCAGCTACTTGTACACAATGGAATGACATTCAAGATGCCCAGTCTAGATAAGAAACCCCAATCAATGGGAAAACCATGCTCGGCGGATTTGAGAAAGCCATCGGGGGCAAGATGTTTGCCAAAATCTGGTCAGATCCATGCAAGACCGACTGCAGGCCGTCATAGATAATAACGGCTTCTGGACCCGATATTGAATTTATAATATCCAACATTTATAATATGTTAAATGTTTCACGTGTATGATAATAAATAATAGGTTATTGCTCAAGAGACTAATCTTGTAATTTTAGAAAATTATTCGCTTTATTTAGATATATCTTTGTTTATAGCTAGGGTACTAAAAGAAAAAGTTTTTGAAGTTCATGAAGAAATTGTTCGTCTATCAGAGAAAGGCAGCATTAGACGCATAGATGTAATTGCTATAGATCGAACTAAGAATATTGCGTTTACTGTAGATCCAACTGTTAGATTTACAATTTCATACTTAAAAGATAAATTTAAAGTTAAAGCTATAACAATATTTGGTTTATTGTTTGGATCTCGTGGAACGCTTACTAATTCATATGTAAATTTTCGAAAGTACTTTAATATTCCTAAACGTTTAGATGAAATTATTTTAAAAACTTTAAATTTTCAGTATATATCCTTACAAATAATTATTTGGACACAAATGTTTATTAGTTATTAATTTATATATAGTTGTTTTTTACTGTCTCCGACATCTTTTTAACTTCCGTTATATTACTTCTTATTATTATAATTTAAGTTATATGTAAGTGGATTTGTTGTATATAGTTACTGTGTTCTTTTGGCAATCTGAACTGTCCAGACAGTTGCTTGTTTAATAAAGATTTATATTATATAAATGCCATTAATAATAAACCTCTAGAAAAAGCAGCCACAAAAACATTTTTGTTACTTTACAGTGCATTTTAAAAGACTTCTTGGCGGAAGGTTGGACGTTAATCGTTTCTTTACAGCTGAGCGTTTCAAACTACTTAGTTTAATACAATATTGATTTTTAAAGGCGTTATTGTCATCCACTAATATTTATTGCACCCTTCCTCCTTTTAAAAGGTATGTTATATGGGCCACAGGTGTAAAGAAGCAATTACAAACAGTTTCCGACTAGAATTCATTTACACATAACTGGACATAGCTTTTGTGTAAAATTTTACTTATCGTCGGAATTTGTTATTATTTGTAAACAAAAGGCCCACTCAAAAACCGAAGTGCGTAAATTGCTTGCGTGCGCGAGACGCTATTTAGATACCGTGTCAGGCTATTCGAACATGTTTATAGTTTGCTTTACCGATTGATGAATCTAGGGATATTTGTAAAACTTGTATTGGTTCCTATGAGAAAACTACGGTTGGTAGTGGTAATGCGCATGCTCTGTTTGTTCTGTGTGTTTGTCAGTGGTTTGACAGAATAGGGAGCATTAGTGTGACGTCATTTGTAAAGCGCTAAATTTAAAATTCTGGAGTAAAATTTTGAAAGCCCAAAAATGTGACCCTTATTGATATGTACGTTAAGGGTGTATTTAAGATGGGTATAGTTTGACCAATAATATTTCACTTATTTGGACAAAATAAGACTGCTAAGGTCCATATTAGTAAATACTGAAATGTTATCTTTCTGTTAATAACGAAAAACACACATAAAATGCATAAATGCTCAGATTTTAAGGAATTGAAAACATCCTGTTACTTGCACGATGCGTTCTGTGTTAAATGTTGGCAGCAATTTTCGCGCTGCATGTGCTTCCATTCAAAATACACAATAATGTACCTGTGCCATGTGAGTGACGATTTGTGGTTTTTTCATGCTGTGCTTGATCTTTTTTCAAATATAAGAGTGTTATTTGATTCATAAATTAAATGTAAGTAGTACATGTTTACTCCATATGTCATAGATGAAGACAGAAAACACCTACTAATTAATTTATTTATTTTTTAATTTGCTTGATGTTATACCATCATTATTTAAAATGACCTGAAGATATTCCAGATATTAATTAAAATTTACATATTACTTCAATGATTACTTTGTAGATAGTGTAAACCAAATTCATGAAAGTATCGGAGACGGCGATGAAGAATTCAATGTTGCGGGTATTGGAAATTCGTGCATAACGACATTTAAATTCCAACTAGTCAATATGGAACAACTGGGAAAAGTTATTAATAGCATGAAAAATAAAACCAGTACAGACAACATAACAGTAAACGTCATTAAAGATGCTCTACCAATAGTGGAGCAATTATTACTCCGAATAATTAATGAATCGTTTACCTTAGGAAAGTTTCCTAACGTATGGAAAACTGCTACAGTAATTCCTATACCAAAAGTTGCAGATACTAGAAAATGTTCGGAATTTCGTCCAATTAATATGCTATCGACGTTCAAGAAAATTATTGAACATATTGTCAAAGAACAATTGCAAGATTATCTAGAAACCAATAAAATACTAATAGATTCTCGGTCTGGGTTTAGAAAGAGTCATTTCTGTGAAACGGCTTTAAACTTAGTTATAGCAAATTGGAAATATCAAATAGAAAAAGATAATAAAATTGCTGCCGTCTTTCTAGATCTTAAAAGAGCATTTGAGACAATAGACAGGCAAATATTACTTAAGAAACTAGAAAAATACGGTATTAAAGGTTTAGAGATTATCTTACGGGAAGAAATCAAATTACTCGGTATGAGGGAAGAGAATCCTCGCTGCGTGAATGCTGCCTAGGAGTACCGCAAGGATCAATTCTAGGTCCGCTATTATTTATTTTGTATATCAATGATATTGCTTTAAACTTAAATCGGTGTGTCATAAATCTCTTTGTTTGAGGAATCATTCTTGTATGGTGAAGACGAAGAGAGGATTTTGGCTTATGAAACAGCATCTGAAGACGAAAAGGAGGAAACTCCTTTTGACGACGTTGTTGTTGAAGAAACTGACGTGATGTTTCTGAAGCATCAGGGGTAAATAAATCTGAACAATTACCAATTGAACCTGGTACTTCTGGAGTGAAATTTAAAAGCAAAAAGGTTCCTCTTTCTGCTCCTGCTAATAAAAAAACAAGAGCAAAAGACAAACCCCTTTTTACCTGGATAAGAAATTATTTACACCAACCTATAAGGTCTGATACTGCAGTTACTAATTTTTCAAATGATACTGATGCTTTGTCAATGCAATACTTCAAGTTTTTTCCGTTCGAGCTTGTGAATGACAATGTCCAAGCACAATAAGAGAATATAACAAACATATGGGAGGGGCAGATAAAGCAAAATGCCATTGGAATATATTACCAGCAGACATTTGAAGCCCTAAACTACACGTTTACCGTATTTTAAAGATGTTACAAAATGTGATTTCTATATATTTTATCGTTTTTCTGTTTAATTACCAGATTACATGTAATACAAAATGTCACATTGAATAGCATGAAAACACAACCATCCACAAAATAAATATAAAACACCCACAAGGCAAAATTTAATCACTGCACATCGGATATTATAAATCCTCTCTAATTTCATCTTTATTTTGGATACTTGCGTGGTGAATGCATGGTTCGTTTATAAATTTGACTGCCAAGCAAGAAATGAAAAACCTATGCCTGTCAAGAATTTTAGAAGCGATTTAGCCAACGCCCTTGCTTGCGTAGAGCTATCTCAAGACCAAATTTCACTGTAGTCGGAAGACCACAAGATGCTGTAGGGATAGATACAGTAGCTCATTTTCCCTAAATGATGTTGTCGGTTTTGCATAAAAGGAACTACTAGAATGAAGTGTGAAAAATGTGATTGTAGATTATGGATTACCGCCATCAAAAATTGTTTCATAGATTTACATAAATTTCACTTTCTAAGGTAAAATTAGCAAATTCTGGAATATTCAACACATTAGGACACCTTATGCAAAATATTAGATTTTTATATCAACGCAACTGTTCTGTGGTTAAGTGGAAGAGCAGCCTCCTCACGCTGAACTTCGCCTATTGTTGTCCATTGTCCTTGAATGCATCGGTGTTATTATTATTAATTTTACAGTTATTATTTGTTATTATTGTTATTTCATCATCTCACTTAATTTTAAATACAGGGTAACAATAAAGACTATTATTATTATTATTATTATTATTATTAAGTAACTTTGACCAATAAAGTTACATCGGCTGCAGCAATTATGATAACTTATGTAATTGTAGATCAAATTCGCATTATGGGAAATTATATTCCTATATTACTATTTAATTTAATGTTGTTATTATTAATAATTAATTAATATACAGTAACGGCCAAAAAGTTCACACTAAATGGAAAAAACTTTTATTTTTGATTTTTTGAAATCCCCATTGTTTCAACATTAGTGCATCTTCGAAAAGCAAAAACAAACTCCTTCTATCTACCAAGCCATCTTTTGTTTAGCAAAAAATGGCATCTTTCGAAATGAGCAATGCCTGCTAGCAATATGTCATCGACAACCCAGTAGTTATAGGTGGTCTCACCGAAGATTTGCATGTCAAAGTAGTTGAAATAGATGGAAGCAAATTTTTCCATCGCAAATACCACCGAGATCTCTGAAGGGAAGGCCAGCGGGTGTTTGGAGAGGATCAGGGGAATGCTTTCTAGTGGAGGTACCAGATAGAAAAGCCGAGACTTCGTCAATTATAATCGATAGGTTCGTTAGAATACGTATGTTGCATGCCAGTAGTAGAATGCTGTGATATAAATTGACAAATAAATGTGGGGTAGAGTGAAGATACATTTGTATAGTGCGGGCAAACGAATTCCTTTTTACGACTCCTTTAAGTTGTAAGTGATACACTCAACATTCTCAGTAAGAAACTGATTATCTGACATCTGTCTTGTTGCATTGAATAAGTTTGTCTACCTGGTTTCAGCTCTTGTTTGTGTTCGCTGTTATAACGATACAACATCTTTCTTTTCATTTATTACCTGTCAGACTCAAAACCATAAAAACGAAATTTGCTTTTTCGTGGTATAACTAATAGCGGCTCGACTGACTGCTGTAGACTGCTTTAAGAGTACCTCTGTCATTTTTCAATACATGTTGCTAAAAAGCGGTACATACACTCGTGATCAAGACCGTCAAGAATGTGTAGGTATTTTAGATTTCCAAGGGATGAACAAAGTAGAAGACTATGGATTAAATTGGTTCGATGAGAATTATTCATTTAATTTTATATAGCTATTGCACTAATATCTGTTTCTGCAGACGACCTGATAGGGAGCCCAATCAGTATTCCGTTTTATGTAGCTGCCACTTTAAAGGTGACTTGAAGGGGAATGGACCAACCATCTTAACATAATAAAAACCAGCAACTCATGTTGTGTAACCCAGAAAAAAACAATATGTAAGTAAAATCATGGCAAGCTCAATGCATTAATCGATTATTTTTTTTATTCCTTACAGACCACAAAATGAAATCGACCAACCGGTAACAGCAGGACCATCAACAGGTGCATCATGTTCAACATCGTCCACATCATTAGATACTGCATACAAATTAAGATTAAATACACCCTATCATGACATTAGCCAACGTTTTAATTGCAGTGTAGCTACAGTTACAAATATATTCATGACCTGGCTTTACTTATTACATGAGGTAATATTTGAAGGACTAATTTCTGAAGTTCCAGGACGAGCAAAGAACTTTGCATGTTCACCAGTGTTTTGCTCAATTTTCAAACACAAGAATGGTAATCGATTGTAGCAAAATTTATTCAGAACTTGCAAATGATATGGATAAGCAGAGGGAAACCTATAGTCATTATAAACACAGAAACACATTTAAGGATATTTAGGAATTGCTCCAAATGGTGTTATTACCTTTATCAGTAAATTATATCCTAGGTCAACATCCGACAAAAAAATAGTGGAACATTGTGGGATCTTAAAAAAATTTAAAGGCGATTTAGTCATAGCTGAAAAAGGATTCTTAATTTCGGATTTATTACCACCAGGTGTAACTTTGAATAGTCCACCATTTCCAGAACAAGTGGCTATGACAACAAATATTGCACGGGCTGGAATTCATGTGGAGCAAGCTATACGAAGAATTGAAGCCTATAGAATTCTAAAACTCGTATCTTAAAATTTGGCAATGATATTTTCCAAAATATTTCAAGTTTGTGCTGCTCTTACAAATTATCAATACCCATTGATAAAAGAAGTTGAAATGTATTTCAAAGAAAGTGCAACATAAATTTAATGCATATCCCTATGCATTATAAATCGTAGCAGATCAGTTCATCGATGACCATTTCATCGACATGGACACTTATTCGACACACACATCTTCGATATACATTTCATCGATAGAGGGCAGTATACCTTACAACGGATAGCGCTTTAGGCCACATTGAGCACTGATGAGCGCCATTGGGGGCGTCAGTTTAACAACAACAAACGCCCATTTTTAATTTTGTAATTTGTGATTTGTGACCATCAAACTGCCATTGGAATATGTTACCAACAGACATTTGGAGCCCTAAACTGCACGTTTAGCGTGTTTTAAAGATGTTACAAAATGTGATTTCTATATATTTTTTTTCTGTTTAATTACCAGATTACATGTAATACAAAATGTCACATCGAATAGCATGAAAACACATCCATCCACAAAATAAATATAAAACACCCACAAGGCAAAATTTAATCATTGCACATTAAAGTGGTGAAAAATCAAACTAAGCAATTTTATTATGATATCTGTAGTGCTTTCGTATTTGCAGGTATACCATTGAAGAAACTTAACACCAAACTAAAGAAAGTGTTACACAAATATTGATGATGCGCCACCCGGTTCAATAGGATTTACTCAAGAATCAGGATGGATGGTTGAAGAACTTTTCCCCAAATGGTTACGTCATTTTGTCAAACATTTCCACGCATCTCCGCAAAATATGGTTCTGCTTATTCTGAAGGCCATAGTAGCCACAAGTATTAAGAAGCCTTGCAATATGCAAAGCAGAATGATGTTATTCTATGTGTCCAAAAAAATTAAGAAGTTCGTCTGTGAATTATGTGCTGATGAATAGCGATTTTGGAAATGTTTAGTGCCAATGTCATTTTACCCCACTATGTATGGATAAAATGACATACTGACATAAAAAATTCAAAATTTAATATTTCGTTTCTGTTTAATAAAGTCATTTATGTTTAGCTAGATCAGCTCAGTATTAAACAAAGAAGAGAATAAATGTTTCGAGATTACTTTTTCGTCAAATACACCCTGTCAAATCTGCATGTGTTAAATAAATGTCAGTTTGCCCTCCATCTCCCCTATTATTATATTGTGTATTACAAGACCATCCTCTTGATCTTCCAAACATATATTATATATTTTGACAACTGGTTTTGCAGTCTGTCCCTTCAAGTTGAATTAGTTAAATCACGGATGTGGAGCTTGTAGAGGTATTGATAGCACTAAGGTTTTTTGCAACAGGTAGTTACCAAACGGATACTGCATCTAATATATTTCATGCAGTAAGCCAGTCATCAATTTCAAGATCCAAGCTTGAAGTAATTGATGTTCTAAATAATGCAAACATTTTTAATCAGTAGATAAAATTTCCAAGAAACATACAAGAAATGGGTTTGTTACGTAATGAGTAAGTATAATTGTATGTGATTTATGCAATCGGCCCAATATTTACTTAATATTTTGTAGATTCTACAACAAGTTTGGCTTTCCTGGAGTTATAGGATGCGTTGTACTCATGTTGCAATTTTCCCCTAAATCAGATGGCCCTATTTATTGCATTATAAATCAGATGTAGCATCCAGAATTATTAATGCCTTGTGCTGTTCTGCACATTATATTGATCAAAATGAACCACCTGCTGAGGAGGAAGATGAGGGGAAGATATAGATCTAGGAATGATTATAGAAAATGATCTATTGATTGAACGTGAATCAGAAAGAGTAAATCTTGGGCTGCGATTCTCCAATTCACGCACACCAAATGTTAAAAATGCGAATGATCTTGAAGAAACAGACGTGACAGTTACAACTGTTATTCTGTGAGTTACAAGAAGCCAAGTACACACATACAATTATTGTAATAAAGAGTTATATGATAAAACTGAATAAGTATATACATTTAGAGAAACATTATGGATGAAATTGCAAATATATTGGCCATTGAGGCATTAGAAGAAGCCAAAATTAGGCATGCAGCCCCAGGAAAGATTTTCCACAAAAGAGACGATCCCTTTGAAACATTGCCAGAGCAACAGTTTCTAAGAACTTACAGATTAACCAAACATTTGGTTAAAGAACCATCGTATATTGCATGGTCACTCATCACCTCAAGGCCACTTATTTATTGGACAAACTACGTATACGTAACTTTCCAAAAAAAAAGGATTATGTTAGTGTCCATTCTAATGGACACCGGGACTAAAACCACGTTTTATTTTAGGATTGTACAATTCAGAAAATCCTGAGAATGCTGCTATTCTATTATCAATTTTGGACAATGGGGCTTTGGATCGAGTGCGAGAGTTTTACAGGAACTCGACCAAAGTTCAGGTTTAGAGTACGATTTTGATGAAGATGAAGTCGTTACCACCAATTCTACAGAATTGTCAAGGCGAATAATAGATGCAAAACATGTACCTGAAGTATCAGAAGAGGCCGCCCAGGCAGAAATACAGGGAGACATTGTGATTGAAGAGCAGACCGCTGAAGAAAAACGGCAGAGTATAGAAAATTTCAATGTTACTAAAAAAAGATATAAAATGATAAGGAAAATTCTTTAAATACAAATTTGTGAAAGCGCCGCAACCAATGAACGAAGTTGCAGGTGAACTTCTGAATCCCCTTGATTATTTTTTACGTTACGTCCCAAAAGACAGTTTTAGACAGTTGACTGAAATGACTTGCAACCTTGCAACAAGGACAAACTTTTAAGGTTTGTAACACTGGCGAGATCGAAAGTCTTTTCGGTTTACACATTCTGATGTCATGTCTTAGATTTGAAGGGTAAGAATGTATTGGAATCAAACCGTAGGCATGCCTACCTTTCGAGAGCCATGCCTCGAGATCGGTTTTTCCAGCTGCGTAATGATCTACATATAGTAAATAATTTAGAAAAACCCGATGACTGTAAAGACAGACTTTACAAAGTTAGACCTCTCTACAACTACATTAGAAAGCGTTGCGTAGAACTGGAAACGGAACAGGATCTGTATGGACGAACAAACGGTGCCATTCGCAGTGTTCTTTGGTCTACAGATCCGGCTATAAAAAGGGCTATTTTCTGCGGCTACATCTAGAAATCGATTTAATTCCATTCTCAAATTTATACGGTTTGATGATGTAACAACCCGTCAAGAACGAAATGAACTAGATAAGCTTGCTTCGTGTAGAGATTCTTGAGTTATTTGCGAAGCAGTGCAAGGGTTGTTTTTCCCCCAGTTCTCACCTCACCGTAGACGAAAAACTTGTGCCTACACGAAATCGATGCCCATTTCGTGTATATAAAAAATCTAAACCTCAAAGATATGGCATCAAATTGTGGGTTTTCGCGGATAACAGCAACGGATTTTGCCACAATCTACAAGTATAAACGCGGCCAAATCGCGGAGAAAGAACAAGGTTAAAGAGTTCTCAAGAATCTCAAGGAGCACTTAGGTTCCGGCTGTGGAATTACTATTGATAACTTTTTCACATCGGCAGAACTAGCAGATAATCTCTCTTTCGGGAGCGTTGCAGATTTGAATTATATATTCCATCTAAACCTGCCAAGTATGGAATCAGAATTTATGCACTCTTTGGCGCAAAACTGTTTTATGTGCATAGTCTTGAAATTTACCCAGGCAAACAACCTGATGGCCCTTTTTTGATCAGCAATAAGCCCATTGATGTTGTGAATCGTTTGCTAGAACCAATTTTCAATAGTGGAAGCAATGTAACAGTTGACAATTTCGTTTAACAGTTATGAACTGTTGCAAGAATTACGCAAAAAGAAATTGTCTGTTGGCACGTTTAAAAGAAGAAACCACAAATAGCACTTCAGCTTATTAATTCTAAAAAGAGACTTGAGGGATCTAGCATGTTTGCATTCAGACAAGAAGGAACGATGGTTTCCTGGTCCCAAAAAAAAAAAATAAAAATATTCTTTTATTGTCAAGTATGCACTTTGACGATGCAATAGACAAAGACACGGGTTCGAAACAAAAACCAGAAATCGTTACCTTTTATAATGGTACAGACGCTGTTGATCAGATGTGTGCCACCTACAACGTAGCACGTAATGTCAGAAGATGGCCAATTGTTGCGTTTTTCAGTATGTTAAACGTCAGTGGCATTAACTCTAGAATACTGTATATGGGCAATCAACACGAAGCTAAAATTAGACGTAGATATTTGCGTACTCTGGCCAACGAATTAATTGAATAACATGGAAGAAGAAATGGAGAAAACGTGACATTGATCTACTTCAAATAGAAGTTTCACCAGTGTACAATCCTCCCAATAATAATTCATCAATGGAACTTTCTAATTCTTATGGAACGATGAGGTTATTGATTTGATTGTTAATTTTTCTAACCAGTACGCTGCGCAATCTAACAAACCTGCCAGTATCACAAAGGAGGAAATGTCTAGCTTTTTCTGAATTCTGTTCCTGAATGGTTATGTAGCAGTCTCGAGACGTAGAATGTTCTGGGAAAATTCCTCAAATGTGCATAATGATTTAGTATCTAATGCCCTTTCTAGGGATCGATTTTTAATAATCTCCACTGCTGTGACGACGCATTTTTAAATAAATCAGATAGGTTTGCAAAAGTGCGGCGTTTGATTAACAAAATGAACGAATCGTTTCAGAAATTTGCTCCCTTTTGCGAAAATTATAGCGTAGATGAGGTCATGGTTCCCTCTTTAGGGTACCATGGCTGCAAGCAGTTTATCTGTGGGAAGCCGATTCGATATGGATACAAATTGTGGACCGGAACTACACATACAGGATAGGTAGTGTGGATTGAACCGTATCAAGGAACCAGAAGCGAAATAGATGTAAAATACAAAGAATTTAGTTTAGAACCATTGGTTGTCTTTCAATAGTGACATCATACTATGCATGTACGCCTACTCTTCCATATCTTGTATGACAATTTTTTACGACTGCTCCTCTTACGAACGAATTAAAAACCCAAAATGTTCGTATTACCGGAACTATAAGAGAAACTTCCAACTGGAATGTTATAAGTAGTATTGAGATGAAGAAAGAGGAACGGAGATTTATAAATTTCAAATCAAACGAGAATGGAACAGCAATAGTGAAACGGCACGATAATAGCATTGTCTCTTTGGCATCAAATGGTATACCCGTCCATCCACTTCATCCAGTAAGTCGGTTTTCAATATAAGAACGGAAAAGGACAAAAGTGGAGCAACCAGAAAATTTATTCCTGTAGAACCGCAAAATGGGTGGAGTGCACAGAGCAGATCACAACACAAGTCTCTATAGGGTAGCTTTTAGGGGTAAAAAATGGTATATACCTCTAATATTTCATATGCTTGGACCTAGCTGTACAAAATGCCTGGCAACTCCACAGACAACAAGATGCGAAGTTAGACAATCTAACATTTCGCAGACGAATTGCAACAGCCTTTTTGGAAGGCCATTAAAGAAAATTTGCGAAGCGATCTAGACCTTCACAACTAGAAAACGTAGATTCTAGATATGATAGAATGGGCCATTTGATTATTACTCAAGAAAAACGAACTCGATGTAGATTATGTCAAAAAAGTTCAAATAAAGTGCGGAAAATGTAATGTGGCTTGTTTTAAACCATATCACATTGTAAATTGTTTGTGTATGTATGTTTTCCCATTTTCCCCATATTTCCCAAAACTTTAAAACCAAAAGAACCTTAAAACGGTATCGAGTCATAAAACAAACAATTTTTGGTGAGAAATCTAAAAACAATTACCAAAAATGTTTCAGGCATATCTGGGTTAGAGTGAAGTTCCCTAAAACAGTATCTTCCTAAAAAACCTCTGAAACGATGATTCAAAGTGGTGTTTAGCTGACAGCTCAGGTTATTTGTAGAAATTCCAAATTTACAATGGAAAACAGGAAAACCAAGTTGGAACAACTCTAGGTCCTCGAGTACTGAAAGATTTATGTTTTGGATTAGAACATAAAGAGCAAACAGATTTTTTTTTTGACAACTATTTTAGCACCATCACATTGAGGAACAAGTTGAAACAAATTGGTATAGATGCATGTGGTACCAAAACAGCAATCAGAAACATTTACCAAAATTTAAGAGAAATAAAGATATGAAGAGATTATGATTCACATCTGCTGTTACATATTGCATCAACAAATATAAATTTTAAACTAAGTCACCTCAGATAATTTTCCATGCAACTAGGGTGAACTTTTATGAAATTCTTGTGCAGTCGAGTTCAGAACTATAGAACTTTCCCTCGATGCAGGTCTTCGCTTTCTTCAACCGCAAACGCCAGCAATTTGTTTGCTCAAGCATTGGTTGATAAAACATAAAACACCAACTCCAGAAACAACTAAATGTGTGAGATTATGCTTTCAATACTAAACATTAAAAAGCATTACTCTTTGTTGCAAAACATAAGCCATCTTGAAGTGCAGGATCTCTCGAACATTAAGTACCTTATAGTAATAACATAGACAACACTAAAAATAATTTATTCAGTTCTTTCTACATAAAACAACGAAGTTAGATTGATGTTCTGATTATAATATAGTAACTCACGATCATTCAAACACGCAATTTGTTTGATTGAGAGAACTAAATACTTACCATTTATTTGATTAGCTAAGCTTATAAGTCACACAAATGCTTTTCGACCACTATAATTTAACTGTATGGTAGACTTTTGTTTATCTTATGTATGCTTCTTAGTGCTTATGATCTTATTAAAGTAAGCAACTTCCTCACTTAAAGATTAGAATTTATGTTTGGAAAGCTCGTCCAAGACATTCATTCACCTATTTCTTTTTCTTCTAAGAGAAATATTCTAGCAGTAAAGGAATGTATGACAAGTGTATTCTCATGCTTATTAAGTTAGCTAGAATTATGCTTCATTTTTAAGTAATTTCAAGACTGCATGTAAAGCTTAATGATACCAACACAGATACTTACCTATGCTGCTTATAATGGTTATGTGTTTGTCTTTTTTTAAAATAGTATTAAGTAGACGAAATCATCCTTGTAGTTGTCTACACCACTACAATACAGAGACTTTAACAACCAACAAATAGTAAATTCAACAATTGAAATATTAAGAACAGGATTAGAAACCATCACATCAAGATTTAAGAGGTAAGAGAGAATTGAGAGAGAAATAGAAATGTATACACCAAGGGAAGATATTGCAAAACCATAAAATAAATCATCCTTGAAAGAATTTAAGGATTTCAAACCAGAAAAGGCACAACGAGATTTTGCACCAAATGAATTCGAAATATCAATTTTTCAATAGCAAGCACGACTTGCATTTTGTTTCTTTTTCATTGCTGCTTTTGTTATATTTTCATCTGGCATAAGTTACTGTCCAGCCTCATGTTAGAATGCTGTTATGAAGGATGTGCGTATTTAAAATCGCACACCATTTCCCAACTGGAAATTGTTACTTTGGCACAATTATTTTAAAATGATGGTTTCGACAACCATAATTTCTTGTTGTGTTGCATTTGTTATCTGTAAAGAAAGAAATAAATATTAATAGTGTAATCACTTACATAAACAAATTTGTTGATGTGTGGAACCAAAATCAAAATAATGCTAAATTAGTGAAAAATAAAACGTGGCTTTTATAAGATCATTTTATTTAGTATGAAATCCAAAGATTTAATTATCTTGGACATGTGACGTTTCTGTTAATCTAGTTAATTCCAATATTCAATTTGGAATAAATGAGAAATAAACCATGTGTCTGATCAACACATAACCAAAGAAAAAGTTAATTTTCAAATATCAAGTCCACAGATGCTATCCTGCAAGACCCAAAAGATCGTAAAGTGAATCAGATTAAAAGAATGTTAAATTTACATAACACTGAAGACTATAATTTATTGATTTGGAATGATAATAGGCCTTTTCTATAGGATTAAAGCTTAAAAAAATTTAATAAATATTTACTTATAATTATAAACTATCCATCTCGTAAAAGTGACATCTGGTACTTATGAATAAAGATTCAAGTTATGTTGATCGGATCCTCAGAATTTCAGTTGACAACTTAGAAGCATTATTGTGAAATATCTTATTATTTGTTGGCATTCTTACAGATCCATAATTATTTTCATGTCTAAAATGATTTTGATTATTACAATGTGTGATTAGGTATTAAAATAAAATCCCAAAAATGATAAACTAACCTAAAAATGTTGTATATTTGTGAACATGACTATTGCAATTTTTTATTTGAATTTCCATTAAGTTATTATTTTGTGACACACCTTTCACTTTTGCACAATTATTTCTTGAAGCATCTAATCAGATATTCATTGATTTCTTGGAAATTTTATAATATTGAAATAGCATTGAATAATGGCTAATAAATGTCAATTTATTTCAAACTTCTTGCAAGAATTAAAAAAATTGAGCAGAAAAAAACAAAAGAATCTAATGTCACCACTATAATATGAAATTTAGGTTAACAAGTGTAAAACAAACAAATATTACAGCCGGGATCAAAAAAATTAGATTTTCCTACAAGAATTAATGTAAAAGATAAAACGATTAAAAATTAACTTGGCATTAGGGTGATTATTTTGTATCACTATCCAATGGCGAAGAAAAGTTAGGTTAAATGCTAGATATAACTATACAAGTTGCACATTTTGTCATTTAAAAACGTTTATGAGCATTATTTTCACTTTGCTGCAATACATTTTTCTGATTTAGTTTAGCTTAGAACAATATTATACATATATAAAAAATAAATTACTTACATTAAATAGCAGCAGTCGTATTATAATTCCAGTAACATCTTTCCTTAGTCGATTTCTTTATAGTAGTTTTTTTGATTCATTATTGTATTTTACTTGCAGCCGTACTTGCTCTCACATTTACGATTATTGTTTTAGTTTTAATTCTAAAGAAGTGTTAATTGCCATCTGGAAAAATAGAAAGATTTATTTAAAATATAACTATAAACACACCACAACACTAATTTACTTCTTCAATTATATAAAAATATATGTTTGATAACTGAACATACCTTGCAGGACTGCTATGACATCATGGCCAATGCAATACATGCCTACATTGTATAAGTTATTGCAGGAAGATTTGTAGCAAAATTTTTCCAAAATGATTTAAAAACTACTTTAACGTTTTCTAACCAACTTAAAATCATACGTATTATACACAGAAATACAACACCAACATTCAAGTTTCAATTCAAAAATAAAATATGGCTGGCGGTCGGTACCTGTTCGTGTTCAACCGTCACTGCGAGTTCCTACGCCCATCCCTTCCATTCAAGAAGTTTCTGGAATATCTACCACGTTGCCAATTTTAATTCTCTAGTTAGGTACTTATAAAAGCTATACAGTACTGTATGGTTTATTGTTATTTCAAATACTAAGTGTAAAATTGCACGGTTTAATGCTAGAACTTTAAACAAGGATAGTTATTTAGTAATCCTTTTTTTCTTTTTTTCTTCTATAATACCTGTCAATATCATTATACAGTGAATGTAGTTCGAATATCAACTAATAGAGTCCTAGACACCCTTACAACTTTGTTTATTACACTCATAACTCAATCTTATACCACTAAATACTTAGTCTCAAATAATTTATTGTGATCGAATGTCAAAATTATCATCATGATATCTTCCCTCAAATGAAACCAAATCTACCTTGGTGGTAGAAAGATAGAATTTAGCCCAGTAGTTGTCCGTGGTCTAGAAATAGTTTTTTTTTTATAGATACGGTTCAGGAATCGAAAAATACATTCCTTCACGTATGAAATTCTTAAAAATTAGCACAATCCGTTCTAACTGGATAATCTTGGGCGTCACAAAGCAGATAATAAGCTTGTTCAGCTTAGTTTTTCGGACACAATGCGGTAAAATCCATCTTTCATTTCATGAACTGTTTAAAATACTCTTCAGATCTGACAAAGTTAAAAATTGCAGAGTATGGTTTCAGCTTGTGAAATGAATAATGAAAAATATGCAAAAATTTTTAAAAAATTGAAAATCATTGGGATATAAGTTGACAAACAATAATGTTGAAAGATTACAACGACATCCAGGTCCATATGTTTACAATGATCAAGATGTTTCAGAACAAGAAAATAGAAATGAATCATATCTAAAAAGAAAACAGTATAAGTCCATATCAATTTTAAATTCAAAAGTAAGGTAGTGAATGCAAAACTCTTAACTACTCACATAACTCTTATCTCAAATCTAATAAGTGCAGCAAACTTCTTCATTAATGCATGAAGAATACAGAACTTTTATGTGACAGTGTTTTCTAAGATTACCAGACAAATATAGGTACCATAATCTTCTTATGAAGAAAATTCGTTACTAATCTTTAGAAAGTATTTTAATAACAACTAGAGAAATAAGGCTGAACTATAGCTTTACATGTTTAGTCATTCATCTTAGAATGTTTCAAAGCAGAATTAGCAGAATTAATTAAAAACATTGTTAGTCTTTGCACAATTTAACCAAGAACTGATTGTTTGGCCAAAGTAAGAGATTAAGACCATAAGAGCCCGATATTCCAATGTCGGATGCATATTTGACAGCCTAGAAATTAATATTGAGAATCCCAGCAATAAAGTATGGTAGCAATATAAAGAATGTAAATACCATACTTTCAATGGCCTGGCAGCTATCTTTCTGATGGGTATAGCTGTAGAACGTCTGATTCCGTTATGGTTAAACATATCAAGTGCTAATATTACTCTCACATAAATTTATTAATCGGATATTTAAGATAAATTGAACCTGATAAATTCTCGGTAGCGTATCTAAACTATACGGGCTAGTTATTACATTTTGTGTATTTAATTAATTAACATTCACTTGTTCTCACATTTCTTATCGCTCCTTTTCATGTTTCTTTTTTTTCACTATCTTCTCTTCTTTTTTTTTCAATACTATAATAACGCAGCGAATGCGCTTTATACGGGTAGCACATTAATGCAAAATTGTGGCGTTACACTTGTTATGCCTTCCTCAAGAGTTTACTACCGTTGTCGGGTTTATGATGATCATTTGAAGGGAAAGTATGTGATACCGAACACAAAGAAATTACGCAGAAGTGATGTACTATACTCTTTCTAGAGATTTTTGTCCAGGATGTCGTAAAACTGTTGTTGTTCTTCTCTTTCGAATATAGTCATAAAACCAGAAAGAAATAGATAATTTTGTTTCCACCCTTGCAAAATACAGACATTCACTGGACAGGTTAGTTTACCTGCCTTCCCTCAATTGTATGTCAGCAATTACAGCAGAGGTTTTCAGAAAACTTCTTTAGGGGATATTATATGTCTGTAACTATTATTTGAAAATAATAATAGTCAATACTGGTTCTAAATTTTTTTTCCTAGCATGAAGTCAACTGCATTTTTATAAGTTCGCCCACTTATCATCAAACATGAAGCACAGTCTACTCACAAACAACCGTTTAGAGCAGATCTAACTGAAAATATATGTGTACTGAGCAACAACAGACTACGGGTTGAAAATGTAGGAGTTTGTCAAGAAATTCGATTTGAACTAAGCTTTTTCACATATTTTAGGTTTCTCACGACTCTACCCAGGAGATTTAAGTAACCAGATGTTATTACAAAACATAATCGTAAGCTGGTCATAAAGCTACTGTTAAACATAACTGTGAGAGACACAAAAGAGTTGTAATTTTGTCTTTTAACTAGTAAAATTATTTTCATATTTACAAAAATTTACGAGAATATAAATATACACTCCTTATCAGGTCTGTTCTGGAACAGTCTAATTTGCTGTTAATCTAACGTTTGTTAATTGGACTTATTTTTAATTTCTTATATTTAGTTAGAATCATTCGAGTATTTAAAGTTAGCTTAGTAATATTTTAAGGAAATTAAAACCACACAAAGGGTACAGGGAAAGAACAGACTATAATGAGCACCTCTTCCCGGAAAAGACTTTATATGTTTCCGAATTGAATCAAGTTGTTCTTGTTCTTATGGTGACTACGATTGCCTGTTGGTGCAGTTCCATTGCGTTTTAAACTGCTAACTAAGATTTGAACTTTGCTCTTGGTTATACCATGGATTGACATAAAATCTGTCCTGCATACTTCTACATCTTCTGTCGTGTCTCCATTAACAGTTCGAACTCTATATTTATACGTGGCTTCGTTGAATCGAGCTTTCTCGTCAGGATTTTGTGATCGTCTTCTGGTAACTGGCAATACACTAATAGGGCCATATAGGTATGAGTTCTGCATATTAACGGATTCCATTATGTTAAATGCCTTCAATATCCTGTTTCTGTTCTATTCCGATATATTGTCAAAACACTTCTTACAGTATTTACAGTCGGTACTCATGGCATGGCTTTGCAGGTTAAGTTTACTGTTTGCGTTGGAAATTCTACCGTATCGTTTCCGTTTTTTTAGTAGTTTTATGAACATCACTGAGCAAACCATCGTAATCGCTTTCACTACGGTCCATTGTTTAAAACACTAAACTATGCACCTCAAAATAACACACTTCATAAACAAAAACATGTAACACAATGACTACTTTAGTGGTTTATAGACTGAACCGGTACTATCCCTGTAGCGCAAGGACTGGGCCTGTTCTTTCCCTGCTTGGTAAATATTGCGCTATAACTTCTGACTCAGATGGTTTTTTCCTGTATCGATAACTCAAGATTTAGAACACATTTTTTATTATAAGATGGCGTAGCAACCGCAAAAAATGAAAATTTTGGACTTAGCCGATTCTTTCCCTGCACCCTTCACATGTTTGTTTGGGGGTCATTGGTTGAAGTCCTATTGCTATTTATATTTTATTGTTGAGAAGCTCATGACTTTAAAACTACCTGGATATACTCTGAAATACGTATAACTTTACCCTAAATGTAGTTGTTGAAAAAGGAAAACAGATGAAAACGGAAGCATGTTTTGTATTAATTGTTATGGTTTTATGATGTAAAGGTTCTGAAGTGCAGTGCAGGCGTTTTTATAATAATAATATGCGAGTTCGTTTAATAATAATAACAAATAATAAAATAATAAATGTTATTTATTAAACTTTATAAACAAATTAACAAGTTGTTACAATTGTCGTGGAACCGTAAAGAACTGATCAACTGATGTGAGATTAGACAAAAAGCAAGATCCTTTTTTCTATGAAGATTTTAGCGTGCGAACATTCGAAAATATCTTCAAGAAATTAATAGGTAAAAGCGAGACCCCTTTTCTGTGAAGGTTTGTTACGCGCCCGCCACATTCGTAGAAGGCAATGTTCTTAAAATTTCTTGTAAAGTCGTGGCACGCTAATAATATCCTTCTGGACAGAAATCTCTAGAAAGAGTATACCTACTATTTACCTATTATTTACCTGCGAATACGACAAGAATGGCTAAGCAAGATTAGTTCAAATACTACCTTTAACAGGCTCTCGAAAATGCAAATGTAATTTATGATTTTACTTTATTTCAGTTATTGATTCCGGTCTAGATCCAAGTCGTTTTCACACACCAATTTCTCAAGCTAGAGTACCAAACCCAATATTCCTACAATAAAGAATAATTTTGCTAAAAAGATAAGAAGATGAAGCTCATTTTAGAGATAAATAAACAAATTTTAATATAATATCGAATAGTTTTATTAAAAAATATTGTATTTTGTACGTTGAATTCTGGCAACGCTGCATCTCTGTACTTTGCGCCGTTTGCGTTTGCGCCCAAGCGTCATTATGGCGTCGTTATGGCTGCCATTTGCATTAGAAGATTTGCACCTGTATAATTCTTTCGAATCAAAATTTGGGATGCTTAATAATAACGTGTGATTCAGACAGAATCGTATTAGATTGCATAAACAAAAAAATGGGTATGGAACTTGCTTGAATCTGTGCAATTTATCTTTTTTTACGACTGCAAGATTGTCAAACTTGATAACTATTTGGAAATGAAAAAAAACTGGGTTACTGGGTGAGTTAATTCATGTTGGGTTCCCATTTAAAGTTGTGGTTAAGATGGTAGTTGTTTTTGTAACTATTAAAAAGATCTTTTTTAAAATGCCTTCATTTTCAGTGTTAACGTTTGATGCAATTCACCAAACTAACAATATTGAAGAAACTTGGAATTGTCTTTGGTAAGTTTTATCAGAAAACTGTTTTATGTAGTTTAACTAGAAAGAATATTCTTGAGTTTTATTTGAATAGTTTCAATTTTTGTATGCTTACAAAAGAACTTGTAACTAATTGTAGGTATCATATTTTGTGCAACTACTGATGAAATTGAAAGGAAATGTAGTCTTAAAGGAATGATAAAACAAACTAATTCATATTTAATGCCATTAAATAAGTCGCAAATGTATGCTTGACAAACCATGGACTCATCAGAGGAGGTTAGTAAGCAAAAAACATGTTGAAGGTATGTGGTAAGAAATATTTTCTGTGTTTACTTGTAAAATTACCAAACATTTAAAGCTATATATATAGCTTAATTTGAAATATTATGAGGTAAATATTTTATATTATTAATAGGTGAAAAGGTTGCTTGTTAGGGCAAAGAATATTTATGTTACGGAGTAAGAAGCGACACTCCAGGCAGTGTCTTTGATGTACAAAACCGTGCAAATTCAAATTAATTATTTGAGATTGTTAAATCCTAACCTCACTTTGAAGGTTAATAATAATGTTTTTCATGAATAAAACGTCAAAGTTTATACTTTAATTCCATTTTAAACTTTATTACTTACAAATATATTAGTGTGGAAATACAGGTGTGCTATACAAAATAAAAGAATTTCCAATCTATTGTGCAAGTCATTAAAATATTATCTTGGCAATGCTTTGCGCAATCCTTAAATTATTGTAAAAATAATTTTCATCTTTATCTTTAAGCTCTGTGTGATTATTACAGCATTAGTTACAGATAAATTATTTTCTGTCAAGTACAAAACTGGTTTAGCATATTGCTGTAATCTATTGTGCAAGTCATTAAAACATTATCTTGGCAATGCTTTGCACAATCCTTAAGTTATTGTAAAAATAATTTTCATCTTTACCTTTAAGCTCTGTATAATTACAGAGTGTCCACCATTCTTGGCATCTACAAAGTTGTAGAACAACATAAATTTTATATTACCGGAATGTGAACATTGTGATTTAATGATATATAAAAATGATTTAGGACGATCTTATAATGACACTAACCTGATTTTTAACGTATATTCAGCTGTTCCAGTGTTCCACATGTTTCGCACCATTGCTCACAGACTGATTGAGACGAAATAACTCCCACCCTGCTAGTGTCGCTTCTTACTCCATAAGATAAGTATGCTTTGGTAGAACTGTTAAACAACCTGTTGCATTAGATTTAAAAATATATTATTTAACCAATGAAAATGCAAGCATGATCATGCAGAAATTTAAAACAAAATAAAAAATTTTTCAAGCTCGATTACCTCGAAAACTATAAACTTCTAAGTTGATTTCACATATAACATGTCCTGTAAAGTTACGGGAACATGGCATTTGTAGTGAGTAAACCAATTGAATGATAATACTGTTGATGAGGTTTTCAATTTTTCTTTGTATATTGTGTTAACCAGAATTTGCCACTTGCACATTCTTTCCTTTATGAAACGCAATACTTGTAATGTAATTTCTTGTGTTGAAATTGAATTATTTGATTTAATTGTATGAAAAAATTGGAATTATGAGAGCTTTTTTTTTAAAAAAGAAAACCCTGTTTGATTTTGGAATGAAAATGGTTAATTTCAAAATTAAACACAAGGTTTCAACTGTATTGGTTTATCAGACATCATTCAAAACAAGAATTTTAATTACTTAATAATACAAAAACAACTCGAAACATTCAAAACCTCTTGGCGTTTGTGAGCCTGTCACCTGTCACAAATAATTCCGGTGGCGCTGCTATGTGGCATGATTGGGTACTAACATTATTATACTATAATATAATAATATCAACATTGTTATACTAATAAAACAATACTATTCTTCTATCAAGCGTGTTCTATGAGATAATAAGTATATTTTATCTCTGTAATGATGTAGTGGTCAAGCCAACAAATAATAATCACAAAACTGAATAAAACAGTTTATTAACAACAAAAGAATAAGTTTACAAACACAGTACACAACGAAACTTATTAAAACTAGATGCCATCATGAACCACTAAACACGAATAATAATTAACTTATCAGTTCTCGTTACGTCTAAACTTACTATATATAAAAAATACATTAACATAAAAATATGTTACAATCTCACAAATACCGACTTCACTCAGCATCGTTTCATTACTATTATCTATATTAGCCTATGATAGATATAAGAGGTCCACCGTGATGGATCACATGTATTTTATTTTATGTTTTCATTTTCATTCATTTTAACCTCATTTATTTAATACTATCTGTAACCATAGCGACGATTGATACGACTTCAACATAGATACAGACTCGCTCTCTGTAATATATAGTATAGATATATATAGATAGTATAGATAAATGACATATTACATGACATTTACAGGTTAAAAATAAAAAATTGAAGTTTTATTTTTATTTGACATTTTAAGGTTAGGACTAAGGATATAGGGAGAAGAGGGAATCTTAGTCCTGGATAATAGAAAACTGTTATTGAATAAAAACAATTATTTGTAATAGAAAATATGTATATGACAGATACAAGGTTTATAACATGTGTTTACTTATTCCTCTTATCAAAGTAGCCTGGTGCTATTAGTATGTATGTTTTAGAGTAATTCAGTTTTATCTGTACATTAGAACTATAAATCTAAAAGGAGGCACAAATACACAAGTAGATAATTTTTAAATTGAATTACAGCTGTAAGTTCGAATGAATAGATATGAGTGAATTAATCTTGTTTTCCCAAGCTTGATAAGATGAATAAGTAAACACCTTTTACAAAGTTACTGAACGTTTTTTCAGCATCCTCACTAATTGATTTGAAGAATCTCAGGTCTTATAACGTTATGTTTCATTTACTAATGTAAAAGAAGAATATTTGATCATTATGAGCATTTTGTATTTAATTCTCTTTTTCAGAGTGTCGAGCAAGCTACATTGCCTTCAATTACTACTTATTGGAAGCAGTTTAGATTGAATAAGTATGAGCATCTTGAATATAATCCTGTAAGTGAACAGCATGTTCTGCAGCCATCAAGCTACTGAATTGAGATTTTCTGAACCATGAACATTCTAATAAGCATCATCCTTTTAGTCTGTCAAGTGAACTAAACTTCTTGCTGTAAATCATGAGCATTCTAAGAAGTGAAGTATAAGCATTCTAAGTTTAATTTTATTAAGCAAAGTATTAAGTCTGCTACTATCTATGAGCTTCCTTTTTTATAAAAACATAAGCATTGCAAAGTACATGGGCTGATTCTAACATTCTGGAAACTTTTCTGTATTTTCATCTATTTGTACTTCCTCTGATTATTGTTAATTCTTTATTTACCTACAGTTCAACTTTTCTGAAGTTTCTCTTTGTAACTGTTTTTACAAGTGATTGTGAATTTTCAAATTTGGGAATAAATAACAAAAGAAGTATTAAGGTTATATTGGTTATCTGCACTGCTTGGATGCTGTTTTCATTCTTTTAGATTTAAACCCTTGGCTTAATATGTTGAGCAAATTCACTGAACATTTCTGAAGGTTTTAAGACCTTGAGTCTTCTTTATGTTACTGAATCTT
Source organism: Ignelater luminosus (assembly GCA_011009095.1). Classification (NCBI taxonomy): domain Eukaryota; kingdom Metazoa; phylum Arthropoda; class Insecta; order Coleoptera; family Elateridae; genus Ignelater; species Ignelater luminosus. The sequence goes on along the minus strand of VTPC01002829.1, from coordinate 4,287 downwards.
TCTTATTTCATAAATCTCTCCAAGCTTTTTGTTTATTATGTGTATAAACTTGATTAAGAAAACTAAAAGTTTGTTCTAAAATACTGTGTAAATTCCAAAAAGGTATAAAAAACATTTTTTAAGATTTTCTTCAACAAGAAGATTTAAATCTCCACTCGAAATCGTGTGTTTCCATGGTCTTGAAGTATTACTTGGAATCGAATACTTGATTGTATAGAATGTGATCATACATTCAAGTGTTCAAGCATAGTTTCCAGAATTTTAGAATAGCCCTTAATACTGTACAAACTACAAATTAATGGTTGAGTACTTCGTCATTTTATTCATAGCATTAAGCAAATATTTCCAGCTCTTTATAAGCATATCTTTTTGAAGCAAACTACATTTTTAGCCAACAATTGAAGAGTTATAAGCAGTTCAAGTTCTAATTCTTATATAAGGTGTTAAAAGAATTACAGTAATTAGAAGCATTTCTAGCCACAATATCTTGGCAAGTAGTTAATTAGCATTCTACTTGTGCAGCCATAAGCATTCTACGTTTTAAGTTTCTCAACAGAATGTAAGGAGCTGCCATCTTGGGAACATTAACACTTTATGAAATTATAAGCAGTTTGAGAATCATTTTCTGTTACAAGCTAATAAGCAACATTTCCTCCAGCTTTTGAAGGATTATGAGTGTCAGCCAAGTTCTGTCAAGTTGGACTTTATGGAACAATTCTCCAGGTTTGTTTTAAATTTGTTTCCACCAAAAGATTAAATGATCTACATCTGTTATTAAACAAGATTGTGAGGGAAGGGGGGGAGCACATTCAACCAATTTGGACATTATGTCAAATAACTCGAGCACATGAAAACACAAAATTAAAAAAAAAATAAAAATACTTTTTTCGTTTTGCAAGGGTAATGTGCTTGTCATCTGTAATTCCCATTACTTTGGCGACGCGAGGAGACTGTAAATCTCGAAGTGGTATGTCTCCTCGAACATTCGGTACGAAAATTCTGCTCGTACCGTTTTTGAGGTCTTCTTCTTGAGCGTATCTTTCTCTGTTCGTATTGATACCCAGCTCTCTAAATAATAGCAACAAGAAGCCGCGTGACATCGTTTCTCTACGCCATCAGGGAGGTTGGGTTGAACTATAGAACAGAAAACTGGGAGTGGTAGCGGGTGTGATCTCCCTTTTGTCTCGAGGATCGTTTGCGTTATCCTCCTCATCAGTACTCAACAGATCTTCCATCAATTCTTGTAATCGAACGAAAGGCACGGGAGGTTTATCACCAGAAAACCCACTCAGCACGTCCACTTTGTCGAACTACTCTCCGGCGCGATAGTTATCGCCGACTTGTCTATATAAGTGAAATATAGATTTTCTATTTTTCTCACCCTGCAAGTAGCGGCGTAAAACTAATCGGTCACAAAGAGCGTCGACTATGACGTTCTGTAGAGTCTGGCCTTGACTCTTGTGTATCGTGACGGCGTAAGCTAGCTCTATTGGAAACTGCTCTCGGTAATATTTGTTGGACGGATTGGACCCGACAATTTCTTACCTTATTCTTTCCGGTACCAGCTTCATTTTGTCGTTCAGTTCCGACTGGAGGACTAGATAATCGTCGGTGAAACATTCTACAGTGACTATTCTGCCGTTCACCCATCCGTTTCGGATATCTTGTTCCTGACGAGCATTACTCTGACTCTGATCTTTAATTGATGACGGAGGACAAGAGATTTGCAGATTTCTCTACCCTCTTAATGTACTGGGCAGGTAAATTTGAAAATATACGAAATCCGATTAGGATATCGCAATACATCGTAGAGAACGTTCCATCATACGTTAATTCGTCGACATTACATTCTCTACTATGCTATATAATAATCATGCTGTGAATAAAACGTGCTCAATTAATTGGTTCATCTCAAAGCAGTCCGGAACCGCTTGTCAAAAGTAAGCCCGCCAACCCCTTTCCCCTCTGACCCTATCTTTACGTGTTTAATAAAAGAAGACACACCGAGCCGTAGAGGGTCACTCTACCGTACTGCTTCTTTTCCTATTTGATAATTCAAAGGCCTATGTTTTTATGAATCCCCTGCTCCGGTCCCTTTCCCGAGTTGACCAACCAACCGACCTTCACCTCTCCGCCGTTTGCGTCGTCTCTTCTTCTTTCCCGGTTGCTCTCTCCCGACATTTTTCGCTCGTCTTTCGCTAGCTAACCCGAGCGGTCCGGGATTGCTGCTTCGTCAGGGTACCTAGCCAACGTCTCAGAAGCCGGCAACGAGACGTATCTACGTGACGAACGGCCCAACGACGGACAGGGCGTCTAGCTCCATTGTTGCCAGAAGCCCCGCTCCCTTGGAAGCCCCGGGCAGCGCTCTTACTCGGGCGAGGTTGCTAGGCAGGCGGTCTGTGGCGGGTTCGACTTCCATAGGTTAGTCTCTCGAGGCGAAGCCCGCAGGGTTAAGCGTCGGTGGTGGGCAGTCTGTTCCGATACCGGATTGCTGGAGCAGTTCACGTTCCGCGCCACAATTTCGACGGTGTCTCCTTGCAGTTGGTTCAAGGCGGCTGTGTCGTGCTCTGCTCTGGGCTTCCGCAGTGACACCAGGTATAGGCTGTTGCGTAGATCTAAATTTTATCTCTTTTTCTATTACATGTCCTTTCAATGTTTCCCAATCGCTTTCGACTTATTTGTCTAGACGAATTCTATTTAATAACTGCTGGAACTCTGCGTCTTCGGCACGCATGCCCTACCTGAGAACTAAGATGTCGAAATGACTGGTGTAAACGTATTCTTTCCATATGTTACACGTTGAGCTTCGTAGCCAAACATAATACTGCTTTTTCTGCCAAACGGGGCGTTGGGTAGCTCGCAAAAGAATCTGAGCAATTGGTCGGTTTTTTTCAGCAAGACCTCGTCGAGCATAGAGACTTCATCAATCATAATCACTTCGACTTTCTTGACGACGAATGCTTCGGTCGTACCCATTTCCAAATAAGTGTCTAGGTTGACGTTGAGCTGAACAAAGCAATAGATCGTTAAACCGCCTACGACGTGCGCGGCGCAACCCTTGGTGACCAATTTCTGGGCGGTCTTCCTGTTTTCCCGGCGGTACACGCCAGAGCATCCATCAAAAAACTTTTCTGCACCCGGATATCGCATCGCTCTCACCTTTTTCCCACAAGACCAAAGCGACGTAATGAAGTCGTAAGCTTGTCTTTGGTTTTCGAAAAACGTGTCTTGGTACTCGGGAAGAGGAAGGAACTATTTCACGTTTAGAACGGCCGTCTCGCTTTCTGTCTATAATCTGGGCTTTGAGGTATTCTTCCATTTCTCTGTGATTAGACGCGACTGTTTCTAACAACTCGTTGACGTCTTGATCTTGGAGTCAGTTGCCTTCTATCTCGACGGAGTAACCCCGTTTTACGGACGTTTGCAAGAAATGCATTGCTTCCGTCTCTTTATCTATGAGTTTCTTTTTAAGACACTCGTCTAGATAAGAGCCATTTTCGGGCTTCAGATTATGAATGTTCTCTTCGTTCGACGGGCAGATTTTCCAGCATCTTCTTGAAACAGTACTGTTCCAGATGTTGGCCATGGGGAGACAAATATGCGAAATAGGTCATCGCTTCCTTGGTTTTTCTGCGACGCAATTCACGACCTGCCTTATCGATTAAAACCTTTTTCTTAGGCGTACTCAGAGGCTGTTGCTCCCTATGTTCATTGTTACCTTTTTGAGTGGAATGGCCGTAACAGTACCTCTCGTAGAATAGATGTGTCAAGTCGTTGAGTTCTTGCAGCCTTCAGCCATCGTCTTATCATATACATCTTCCTATTCATCTTCAATGTCGAACGAATGGTGTTTGCTTTTCACCATTCGTGTTCGTGGGCAAATATCTATCGGCAAGTATATCACATCTCGGCTGCGATCTACTAAAAGTTTCTGCAAAAGTTTGGTTGCACCTTCTACCGTCGAGACTACTTTCATATATCTCAGATATCTGTTCACGTCATTCATGTCCCACTCCGACTAGTTCGACGTACGGTCTTTCACATCGATCCTAATCGTGATGGGTGATTTGGCTATGTATTTTGTACAATACATTTTCCATCCATTGTCGGTGACTCTTTGCACATTGATGTGATTATTCTGCTCACCATACATATCTTAAAATATTATTATTACACCTATATGTAACATACTTGCAAACCCCTTTATGCTTCTTTCCACAACAGCTGCATTTCGGCTTTTGTTGAGGAGTAACCTCGTTAGCGGAATTCTGGGTACGCCCACGTTCA